>APFE030343866.1:44146-117943 GCA_000404065.3 Pinus taeda | reverse complement strand
ATCAAACATAAGATGACCACACCTTACCACCCTCAAGCGAATGGACAGGTGGAAAGCACAAACAAGGTCATAGAAGCTTTCTTAACAAAAACAATAAAGGAGAATAGAAGGGACTGGTTTCAGCGTTTGCCCGAGGCTCTTTGGGCCTACAGAACCACCTGGAGAAACACAACAGGATTCTCACCCTATGAATTGTTTTTGGAAAGAATGTTATTTTTCCTGTAGAATTTGAAATTAAAACTTTAAGAACTGCCTTAGCTGTTAACCTAGATTTAACCGATGCACAGATAGCCAGGTTCAGCAGTTATAGGAATTGGATGAGAAAAGACTAGATGCCGTCCACCAAATAATTATGATACAGCAACAAAGGAGTGGATGGCATGACAGAACCATTAAGCAAAAGCAATTCCAAAATGGTGACTGGGCTCTCCTTTACGACTCACGTTTTGAAAATTTTCAAGGGAAGCTGAGAACAAGATGGCTGGGACCGTATGAAGTGGACACTGTTTTCCCAAATGGAACAGTTAGACTAGTAACAATTGATGGGAGCAGAACACCACTGTTGGTGAATGGCTACTGACTTCGGTTGTATCAGCGGCCGATTTCCAAAGAGGACTTCAAAGCTACTTGCATGGCAATAAAACAGTATTCTTTTTTAGAGGAACTTGCTGTCCCTCAGAACACTTGAATTTCTATTATTTATGTAATTATTAAGATTAGACATTTTTTTTAGGAACTAATAATTCCTGCCAAGGATTGCAATATTATATTTTCAGATTTTGCAGATAGAACGTGGGAAATAGCTGAGAGCAAGGCTTCAAAAGAAACCATAAGGCGGACTCCGAATCTCTGTTGCTGCAACACCATTCCCTGTTGCTACAACACCATTCCCTGTTGCTGCAACACCACCCTTGTTGCTGCAACATCATTCCCCGTTGCTGCAACACCACCCCTGTTGCTGCAACACCATTCCCTGTTGCTGCAACACCATTTCCCGTTGATGCAGCATCATCCCCTGTTGCTGCAACACCACCCCCGTTGCTGCAACACCATTCCCGTTGATGCAACACCATTCCCGTTGATGCAACACCATCCCCTGTTGCTGCAACACCACCCCGTTGCTGCAACACCACCTCCGTTGATGCAACACCATCCCCTGTTGCTGCAATATCATTCCCGTTGCTGCAACACCACTTCCCGTTCCCCCGACATAGTTCCCTGTGGCTGCAAAACCAATCTCGGTGCCACGACAGTGCTTACTGATCCGAAATATCCTTTCCACACGAAAAACATCACCTTTCATGATGATTACAGAACCTCACCGTCACTCCCCCGTCATTATCATATTCCCGTGCTTTCAAGATCTGCGATAATGATTATAATTTGACAGCAAACGAGAAAATACTTTGTGACGCAGCGATCCAAAAAGGTAAAAGGACAAAGGTACGCACGTTTATGAATAAGCATTAAATAATAGATAAGCGGAAAAAGGTGATAGGTACATCAAATGATTACATTCCCCAATCATATCACTCACACGTAGGAAAAAGGGCAGGGGGGGGATACCAAAGCAATTCCATAATGATTAACCACGCCAACCACCGCCACCCTTAATTCTCCCGGTTGTATGTAAAAACTACAGCACGTTACCAATTGTGATGTATACTCTGAGTTAAAATCGGTAGCTCGGCCCCGAATTCTGAAGACTTACTGAAACAATAGCCATGGGAGGAGGCCTCATCACGCATGAACCAGCCACGACAGCAGTTCTGGAGCTCTTTCTAGAAATTTATCAAATCTTCATGCAAGATGGATGGACAGAATATTTCAGGAGACTTCCGGACTTTGACGAACAGCAAGTCCTAGAATTCACACGCAATTTGACAGAAGGATTCTCTGTCGTCCAAGGAATTCAAGTCCCGGTCACGGAAGAATTCATAGCCGAAGTCACCGGACTTCCAACCACTGGTACAAGATGGTTCAGCAGGAAACAAGTGATTCTGAACGCGCAACAAGACTTTCTCCGTCCGGGCGAGGAAGTAGAAACCAAGGGTAGAGGTGTAGCATTGCGGTCGCTACCTCAACCATGGCCAAGAGTCGCCGAATTCGTCAAGCAGTATCTAACATGCGAAGGTCGTTACCAGGTAATCTACCAGCACGACTTCGTTCTGTTAAATCACTTAAGAAATGGTCAATTAGTGAATATGCCATATTATTTGCTAGGTTGTCTTAAAAATATGGCACGATATGCTATGAAAGCGAAGAATCCAGCCCTCTCCCTAAAACACCATCGCCTAGTCCAACTGTTGATTAACAGGGCTCTTCCTTTGAACATCCCTCCACCCCCCATTAATCCCCATCCGAGGGAAAGAAGTCCACAGCCTGTGCAGGGCAATCCTCATCAAGAGGAAACTCCTCGTCAAGCTGAGGATATACCCCAGCAAGACCAGGAGCCTCCTCAACAAACGGACGACACCCCTGAACAAACCCCTTCGGAAAACCCACAACAGACAGAACATACCCCCGAACAATCCCAGCAAATATCTCTGCATGTTACAGAAAATGAACAAGAAGCAGTGGAATTAACTGTGTCACCCAAAAGAATCAATTCTCCCGCCCCCATACTCAGTATCTCCACTGATGATTCTGAAGATAATATCCCAATTATGCAGCTTAAACGAAAGATGCAGCAGCCAAAGAAAACTCCAGTAAAAAGAAAAAGAACGAGGGTTCCAACCAAAGCACCCACCACCCCGACTACTGTTTCAGTCACAAGAGCCAGCAGGAAGAGGAAAATACCTCAATTCTCTGCCTTTTTACCAAAATGAAAGACGAAAGTAGTAGGATCCCCTGAGCCCTCTAGCCCACCATCCATTGTTTTAAAACCTCGTACTCCGACCACTTCCCGAAACCCTTCTCCCTCACCCACGAAGGCTGAGATCCAGAGCATTCATAGCTTCGTGGCCTCATATCTTAAGACAGCTGTAACACAAGAACCAGCTGCCGACACCCACAATGATAGTGAGCAAGTGGCTGCAACACAAGAACCAACCACTACCCCAGGTGACACACAAGAACCACCTGTGGGAAATATTGACCAAATTGATGTAGCAGAATCTCGGCCTCCACTCGAATCTACTATCTCACAGGATCAGCCTATGATACCCGCCCTACAAGAAGAAATTGAGTTTCTGAAAGCTCAGATTCAGGATTACCAGGAAGAGATAATAAGAATCAAGGAAGCTTATGAAGCAGAATTCAGTCTGCACATTTTAGCAAGAACAGCCGCGGCAGCGGAGAAAAGCAAAGATACCGAATATCTGTGTACAAGTTGTGGCGAGATATATGCTCAAGCAGGGTATAGATTAGTGAAGGAATCAACAGACGAAGTCCTCGAGGCTGAAAATAAAACAAAGGAAGTTGATGATGCCGAAGAAGCAGAAAAACCTGTTGCTACACAAGAACCAACAGGATCTGGAGAAAAAGTGCAGTCAGAAAGCCCTGAGAATGTGCAGATGGACGAACCTGTTTCAGAAGAAGTGCAGAATGAGAACCCTGTTGTTACACAAGAACCAACAGGAGTTTCACAGGAGGTGCAGGAAGAAGAACCAGCTTCAGAGGAAATGCAGAAAGAGAATCTTGTTGTTACACAAGAACCAACATGATCCTTAGAAGAAATGCAGTCGGTGAGACCTGTTGACACACAAGAACCAACAGGTCATCTAGAAAACATGCAAGACCAAGAACAGGAACTTACTGCTACACAAGAACCAGTAAGTCCACCTGAAGCTGTGCAAGATCAAGAACTTACTGCTCCACAAGAACCAGTAAGTCCCTCAGAGGCTGCACAAGAGCAAACAAAGGAGCTTCCCGATGCTATGCAGGACAAAAAGGAAGAAGATGCAGATTCACCCCGGCCTACCCAGACTATTATGGAGGAAGATGCAGATTCACCCCGGCTTACCCAGACAACTATGAAAGAAGAGAAAACAGTCCCAGAAGAGAACAAGGAAGAAGCTTTGGTGGAAAGTGAAGAAAAAGATGCTGGATTATTCCAGCCTACGTCAACAGAACAGACAATTTCAGTTGATGCCTACATGCAAACAGAGCCCCCTACTGTTAAAGATGCAGGGGTAGAAACAGAAAGTTTTCTGGAACTAAAACGCATATGGTGGAGAGAATATCGTCAATCTCAAGGGAAAGCATTTGAACAAAAGAAAGGGACATGGTTTGATCATGCCTATAAGAACTGGAAAGCACTGGAACAGTGCAGGGCACAGTATAAAGAAATTAAGGAACTAAAACAGAGGATGTCCCTGATGTTTGAGCTATGCCAAAGGATGCTCGCAACAAGGAAACCCTCCTTCAACTATGCCACATTCTTAAGGGAAAGGCTTGCATTTATTCAGTTGAAGGCTATTAAGGAGGGGAGGCCTTATCAAGTGGTCACAACAGATCAGTTTATGACAACTTTTGCAGGAGCACCCAAAAGTGACCAAAACTTGCTATGTGAATTATACCTCCACAATGAGGCGGTGTCTGAAGAAAGAAACATTAATATGACACCTGTAGTAGGTGATACACAATTGAGAGCTTTCATTTCCTTTCTGGCAAACCAGCTCACCTGGCAAAATGCCTATATCTCAGGCCTCCAGAACGAACAAAATTGCCTCTTGTGGATTCGAGCTGAACCTCAGAACCCTGCCACTTTCATTTCGCAGCATTTAAAAATGATAGGCAATGACGAGATGAGGGATCATGTTATGAAACTACGAACAGAGGTCCTAACAGACTGTCAACAGTATATAAAAACCAAAGCATCATTGGTTGTGGAAGCAAATAAACTATTTTGGGATAACTGCCCCACAGAAAGGAAAGAATATCACCCGTATAACCCATCAAATCTGCAAGTAGCATTATCAAGGGTACCTCGGTATGTTGAAAGCATGAAATTTTGTGCAGAAAAATGGATAGGCTACAGATTTAAGTTCCCACTTTTATGGTTGCCAGGTGATCAGTATAAGGGGAAGTTTGAACTTTCTAACAGAGAAGAGACAGCAATATGGAAACAGATGTGAACTGTTTGTGGTTTCAGAGAAAGGTTCGATGATACTCCCTTCAGCTATTGTATTAGTAATCTTCATTGTTCGTCCTAGTTTTCTGACTCAGACTCAGATTAGACATTGCATGGGGACATGCAATCTCTTCAGTTGGGGGGGATGTTGGGACTCACAATTGACCAATTTTTGACCTTATCCTTTGCCGTATAATTACCCTTTTTACAGTCATAAGCAAAAGCTTTTATTTCATAATGACATATTAACCCCAAGGTAGGGAGTAACCTTCCGCAAGTCTATGTTTAATTGTTTATTTCATATTCGTAAATATCTTTATACTTATCCTTGGAAACGCTGACTAAAATTGTCAAATAACTGTCATAAGCTTGCAAGAGTTATAATGAATAGTTGCTGCAACACGAAAAACAGCAACTACGCAGTTGCTGCAACACCAGAAACAACAACTGCGCAGTTGCTGCAACACCAGCAACAGTAATTACCTAAAGCGAGCTATTTTGTAACAGCCACGGACAACAGATGGCAGCTATCTAGAGAATGGTAACGTGGCATAAGCAAGTGGAAGTTTAGAGAAGAAGCATACAGTCAGCATGAACAGCATGGGGAAATGGCGAAGGAATACGACAATCCCGAAAAGACAATCAGTTATCCACCGTGTAACAGCTAAAGCTCCAGAAAAAGATGCATTATCATATTGTTATAACAGCATTCTGAATTGCTTATTTTTGACACAATGGATTAACTAAATAGGTGTAACATTCTATTGTAATAGATGTCTCCTCTATAAAGAGGAGACATCTACATGAAACGGGATGTCAATGGTCGGTCTGTAACTAAGACTTTGAGAACATCAGCAAGTCTGAGTTCTATTGTATTTAATCTTTTTGGCAGATGAATATACAACTGTTTTGAGCACTTAATTCCGTCTTCGTCTTCTCGGGGGATCTTGTGAGAAGGACTGGGCCCACCTTCCTCACAAGATTCACCCATTTATTTTCCTGTCGATTGTGTAAGTGTGCAGTAAGTTCTTTTCGGTACTCTGTGTGGATTCAACAGCATTACCTCTGGTTTTCTTTACTTTACTAGTACTCTGTTTCGTTGCTCTTTGAGTTGTTTCTCACCGGTGCATGAGAGTGCTGTGTGCATCAGTAATTCTGATTACAGGGGCAGGTGCTGAACGTCCCCATCGGAGGATAGGGTCCTGATCCTCTGCCAACAGAAGCATCGTTTATTTTGCTTTTCAGATTTGTAATTTTAATCAATTGCTTTCACTTTAACCAGTCCTGTAATGACATAGTGTAAGAATTACATATACTACAGCTTTCAATGCTTTTAGACTTTAAGTACATACAGTACGCAGTGCCTTTGAAATAAAAAGACTTTCCCTGGTCGACAATTAATGTGGTACTTGAATGTTTAATTTATAAACAATTCAACTAGCCAACAGTGATGGATAACAATAATTCTTCCAAACCACTTTAGATAATCCTACTTGTCATTAAACATGTTGTGTGTGCGTGTTTGCGCGCGCATGTGCCTTCATAATAGTTTGGCGGAAGTGCCTTCATACAAATGTATTGGAATCTATATTAATCATAAGCTCAATAGGAACTAAGTGTTGGAAAATTGATAAATGGAGGGTGGAAAGCTTATTATAAGCTTGAAAACAAGTATAAATTAGTAGAACTTTAGTTGTGGAATAAGAAAACACTCTCATTTGACACTCTCATCACTCTTATTAGCTTATATGGATGTAATGTCTACGCATGCAATATATCTAAAGAATTTTTGATACAGATAGATCAAATCCAAAAGAATTTTATATGTTATAATTTTAATATTAAAAGCAATACACCCTATCCTATCCTACTTATAGAAATGAGCCTCTCCTCCATTGAGTGCATAACCATGGTTAGGTACTTAATGTACAAGAACAAGACAAACAACATGGATGATAAGAGGCTCTCCAACATTATTTCCAACTCTAGCCATAAACACTAGTGGCTCAAGTGAGGGTGGCATCAAAATCATAAAAATACTAAAATACTAGTACAACTATATAAAAATTAAATAGACATCAAAACATCTATCTCATGATAGATATCACAATGCAAAAAAAAAAAAATTATAACCTTCATTTAAAATATTATTATTATAATAATTATAAAATGAATTAATAATGAGTTAAACATATACATTTAAAAAAACATATAACAATATTCTTAACTTGTAAATAGCCTTTGTTACAATAACACAACTTACTAATACAACATGCCCCAAAAAGCGTAACAATTCATATGACATTTTTTAATTAATCAATTTAATTAAAATGGAAGAAAAAACATAACTACTTTTGAGATAAATCTCCATCTTTGATTTTTAACTACTACTAGGAATGTTCTATAATATTTTGTGGAGGTTAAATCCCTACCATCACCTAATAACTAGTGCAACCATACAAATTAAATGGATAGTAAAAATCAATATGTATCAATCCATAAACATCAAAACACTAAAATCATAAAAATAAACAAAAATAAAATAAAATTTTAAAAACTCATAAAAAATAACTACAATTATAAATTCTAAAAAAAAAAAAAATAACTAAATTATCAAGTTATTTTAAATTATTATTATTAATTATAAAAAAAGAATTAATATATAAGTTAAACATGTATACATTCAAAGAACATGTAACAAAATTCTTAACCATGGAGATTTACCCCCTTTTTTACCATCTCCAAATAGGATTTGTTACAATACCATGACTTATCAACATCACATGCCTAAAAAAATCCATAACTCACTTGTTCATATGACATTTCATTTAATTAAAAAAAGAAGTTGTAACTACTTTGGAGATAAATCTCAACCTTTCATTTGTGCATACTACTAAGAATTTTCTAGAATATTTTTTTGGTCGTTAAATCCCCACTGTCCACCTAATAATTCATAATAATTAAATTAAAATTCTAATAGCCATATCCACTTGATTGTTGATAATTAAATTAAAATTCTATAGGCCCTATTCCAAAATGGATAGCATATCACTTAATTATTACATCTAAATTTATAGAGTTGTGGTGCAATAAAAATTTATAAATAAAAGGAAGCTAAGCACAAGCTAAGATACTACAAGGAGGCAGTCAACCCTAATCTAAGAGATCAAAAGTACCTTCCAGTTCTCACTAGAACAAAGAAGAAAATCAACTTTGCTAAAATATGAACAAACTCCCATAAGCTACATAGTCGTAGTGTGCATTGAACAATTCCCAAAACATCATGGATGCAAGAATCTCTCATATTTATATGAAAGAAACTTTATCCTAGAGTGATATAATTATACTCAAATTAGAATTCAATTTCAAAATATGTGTTACAATACTAACCACCTTAACCTCCTAAGTCATTAAAACTATAGTAATCTAAAATGCTTCTCTTACTACTTTTTGAGCATAGATATAACTTTCTAAAGGAATCTAAGTAATATTTACCATTTTAAGATCCTATAGACCAAATAAGGTTTGAATGGATCTTAATTATAACTAGCATAGATCCGTATCAATCTCGGATCTTTCACAGCGCTAAGAGGGATCAAATATATTGAAGTGCAAACTTCTTTTAGAGTGCAAAATTTGAGAAAAGCTTTGCACATCAAGATATTTGATCCATCTTAAAACTTAATAGTTATGGGTTAACATGGATTTATGTTGGTTATATATATAAACCATGTGCCAAATACATGGAAGGAATTACACATCTCCTTTCTTTTGAGCAACAAACTAATAAAAAAAAATTAATCATAATATTTTTTATTTCCATGTGTCTTATATAATATATACCTAATTGACATCAAAATATTTTACTCAACATGGCTATTGAAATATTTATTCATATACACACACATTGAATTATTTCTATTATTAGTAGTTTTAAAATGTTAGATGTCAATTTCATATTAAGCATTAAAGGAGTTACAAATCTCTCTCATACCTTGAATTACAAAACGCCTATTGATAAAATAAGAAATCTCTCTCTCTCTATGTGTGTGTAAGTATTTTACTCAACACATGCATATTGAAATATTTTATTTATAACCCATATTGAAATTTTCTTTGTTATTAATACTTTTTGAGTGCTATATATCAAATCCATATTAAGAATTAAATAAATTACACATCTCCCTCATAATGAAAAGTGAAAATATGAAGAAAAAAAAATTAAATTACTTTATCTATGTTACTTAATATGGATATTGAAATATTTTATCTATGGTTGAGACTAATTTTTTTTGTTTTGTTATATATATATCACGTGTTAATTGCACACAAAATGAATTGCACTTATCTTTCATACTGAATTGTAATATCAATATTATTTTTAGATGCCACCTATCCAAGTCATAATAAGTAGTGAAGGAATTCCATATCTCTCTCATACTAAAAGTAGAAAGCACTTATAAACCAAATGTGCAATGATTTTTTAATACTATTTTTTAATTGTTAATGTAAGTATTATTTTATTATTTTTAAATGCAATGTTACAAGACATCTCCCCCATACTAGGTTATGGAGCACCTTCTAGTGCAATCATCATCATCATCCTCATACACACACATAATTTGATTTATTAAATGTGATGATTATTCTATATTATATAGAAGAAAAAACTTGATACAACTTGCATTGCATTTTTGTCAAGGAAGGAAAATTATCCTTTCGAGTGGAAATATTTACACAATTAAAATACATAATACTTTATTGCAAGCAAGCACTCCCTCTAGGGTTTTAGTTAGGGTTCTTCATGATGGATTAACTAAGACACTCTTCTAGTGATTTTGTAGCAAAGATTTCTCTCTTCAAGTTGTCATCATTATTAATAGCAAAATGCATCAAAGCACTCCACTCTAAAACCCATCAAATTGTGAATAACATTGAGTTTATCCTTCATTGAATGTTCACTTAGTGCTTTCTTATAGAAAAAATGTCATATTTACTAAGAAGGATTTTAGTGGAATGTTTTTAGGTCTTTCTACCATCCCCAAAATCAATGGAGTATTTGATCTAAAAAGATTGGTAGTCATTAATCAAGGGATCCCTACACATGCTTCTACAAAATAATGTTTCTTTTCCTTTGCTTTTTACTCTAAGGGGATAAAGTTAAAATGTTCAACGGATGCCCTTACTTCATTGGTCAAGAGGTGTGTAATAAAATGAATGGTCCGTTGATTTTAATCTAATGAAACATGTTTCTTTCTTAAATTGTCTCAGATGGGTATATTTATGTCACCATTGACCTTTGACTTTTGGTAATTTGATTAATCCCTGATTCCATCATATACAACTTTGGAAAGTTTGTATATATAGTAAAACCAAAATCTAGTGTGCATGCATGAACTTGGGTTTTTGTGGAAGTAGATCTCGTGAGTGTCACTCTCATAGAAAATATGCCTTGGAAGTTGATAATTGGGAAGAATAAATGGTTGAAGGAAGTATCTTCAATCATTTCCATGAAAATGTCCTACATAATATACCTTCAAATATAGAAGTACCTTGATCCAGGGTCTTCTAATGAAATCAAGACCACCTTTCATAGAAATAAAGAAATGAGAAATGAATATATGTTTGGACTAAGTGAATAATGGGAAGACATTCACTCTCCCAACATACCAAGATTTCTAGGCTCTATTTTTGAATGGAAATCCAAGGATTTCAAACTCTTTGGACTTGTCAAAATGGAATTATCAATAAACCATTGTTGACACAATTTGAAATCTATTCTCCTACCCTTGCTCTCATTTAAGAATTTTATCAACAATGCAAACTCTTAAAATGAGCAGTCCATTTAAAGAGAACAATTGATAATGAAAGAGAATGATGCCCAAATAGAGGGGAGTATAATGTGAAAAAAAATGTGTTAGTATATTCTATCACAATTCAAGCTACCCCTCCCCATCCCCCCACTTCCCACAATGTCCATCATCTAGCAACCGATTTGGAGTAGAGATGATTTATTGAAAACCATTTTTTCTCTAGTTAACAACTTACAAAAAACTTCTTATCATAGATAACATATGTAACAGAGGTATCCATGATATATTTATGTGTTCTCTATGCATATCAAGAGAATATACCTCTCAACATATTTTCTTGAAGTGTAGAATAATGCTAGAGAATAGCAACAAGGGAGCACCAAGTAGTGGTAAAAATATTGAAATACTAGAAAGAAATATGAACTCTTGGAATGTAGAACACTTACAACATTTATATATTATCCATTTTTTAAACAAACTAGTTATCCCACCTTAAGTACATTTTCTAAAAAAATTAGCTAACCTACAACCATTGTATCTTCCAAGGCATTTTTTCTCATCCATGGATAATTTCATCTATAGGAATGAGACTTCTACAAGACACGATCTTTCCAAATGAAAAGGCTCACCAAAAATCACTTAGTACATTATCCAAGAAAGATATTACATGTTCCCTTTAAGCCTCTCTCTATCTATTGGTCACGAAGAGATGAAAATTGGATAATACTTGGAAAGCAACAGTTGGACCACTAGATAAAAGACAAAAAGTGATGCATTTCTTATTTGATAGTGCTTCCATATGAAAAATAAAAGAGACAAGTTTAGGGGGGTTACCATTCACCTCAAAAGCAAAAATCATCTTTCACATGGGGGACTAGGTGTGCTAAAACAAGTCTCTTTTGGCATCATAAGTTGTGAAAACTACCTTTCCTTAATGACATGATCCTCACCGATTTATGCCTACCTCAAACATACTACAAATCTTCATTAGGACATAACTGCACCCTAAGCTACAATTGTGAAATATGCAAAAGTTCTCTAACACTTAGACTCACATGCAACTATGGTCTTAAAACATCCTAGAAATAATCATGTAATACTTACTTAAGTACTTAGCCAACCATAACATTGTCAAGAATAGTAAAATCCATCATGTAAAGAGACAACAACACATATATATGGGAAGCACGTAGGGTGGATGCCTTAATTTATTATGAACAATGTTAAAATAACAAGAGTAAACAAGGGAGTCTAGCCACTACTTGTAGCTCATTTTTATAGAAATACAAATGGCACACCTGCTTATTTCCACACCACATACACAAACCAATCCCCTAAGAACTTGTAGTTGTGAATTCTACATACCCTATTCTTCAATAACAATATTATCATTTTAGCTCTATCATTCCTTATACCCTTTCCAAGTTCTTTAAGTCTTTTGTGTAGGAAACTGAAGAATCTATTAGTATCCAAGTTGTTCATTGTGCCAAAGCCTAGATTAATATGTTATAACTCCTTATTCACTTCCTAGTCAATCCTTAATTGAATAAAGTTTTCACAGTGATTTTATCCCCTTTAGAATAAATGGGATATGCCAAAATATTTCCTTCTTCTAAGGTTCCTTTCACAATGTTCAATGAAGTAGATCCAAGCATGCAATACACTCCACTCAAATTGTAAGCTAGTCCTTAAACTTTTATAAAAATTGGAATGTTTGACCCATTGGATCCATGTTCTCACCAAAATGTGAATGACTACACAAGGCATCCCAATTCTCACACACGCGAATGACCATTCATCTTGAACAATGGCCAAAGCACACTTATCATCACTTATACTTCACATTCATATTGATTCAATGACAATCTATCCATATGGAGTGCACTAAATCATTTGGGGCACTACTACCCATGGATCAAATCACTTCCACCCATATGTTGTAGAAATTAATAGAAATTTTCTACTATTGATGTATTTGAATTGAAAACAAGAGATTACAAATTTCCTCTACTATTATGTGGAATGGAAATCACACTTTAGAAACACATGAAATGACACGCAACCATTAAAACACCACAAGAACACAATGAATTTGCACGGGGACCCAACTAAGAAAAACCCCTTTGTTGTGTTTCATTAATCAAATGAGAATGAGAAACTATTACAATGTCCCGCTTGAATCCTGAAGCACACCCTGCACTGTAAACCTGTTCTCCTACTGACTACCCTACTCTAGCCAATTCAAGCCTCTGTCAACATCTTATTTCCCTGTGAAATCCTTGAGGAAATTAGCTCCTAAAAGATAAGAATTTCCTCCTATTTTCTTTCACAATTCCGTAGGAATGGTTCACCTGCTTAGCTTCCAAGCATGTACATTCAACTAGTAAATAATTGATAATTACAATGTGCCTTTTCCTCCAATCCAGCTAGGCAATTCGAATTACATGCATGTTTAGGCTATTTTTAATTGATTGACTAGTTTAATTGAGAGATCACTGAGTTAACAATTGTTCTACTACTCAACCAACCCTCAACTGACTCAATTAATTACTAGAGCTTAGTTAACTGAGTTCAATTGAAAATAACTTAGCTATATTGCTAAATTTTATAAATCACTAGATGCACAAATCTACTTATAGCCTATAAATAGAATTTACTAAGTAAACTAGTAGATAAGGCCATGTCACACAAGTGAACTACAATCAAAGTCATCATGTTGATGTGGAAATCGAATTACTAAATTTGTCAAAGGCACAAATAAAATTTAGCCTTTCTTGCTACAATTTCTTACACTCCCTCTTAGCAAGAAAAATGTTTTGCACCACCCCTATCTTGCACCTATGGAATTCGAAATTGCCTCTTGACAATGCCTTTCTCAAGATATTTTCATCTTGCTCCTCAGTTGGAATGTAGTGTAGCATCATAATTCTCCTCTGCACACAATCCTGTAATTGATGGTACATGATACCAATGTGTTTGGACCTGTCATGAAATATTGTATTCTCAAAGAGATTGAAACAACTCTAATTATCACAATAAATCATTGTCGGATCCATCTCTTGACTGAAAATACCCACAAGTATTTTCCTCATCCTTATGGCCTCACATGTTGCTTGACTTGCATCCATGTATTCAACCTCTACTGAGTTGAGTGCCATAGAACTTTATTTCCTTCTATACTAGGAAATAACTACATACCCAACACTGAAGATAACACTTGAAGTACTTTTCCTATATGATGGGCTCTCTACCCAATCTGCATCAGTGAAGCCTTGGAGCTTCACTCCCTTTGTCCTCGTGCACCATAACCCATACTCGATTGTGCATTTGAGGTATTTCAACACATTCTTTGTTTCCTTCCAATACATCTTGGTAGGCTTCACAATGGCATGATTCAAATGATTAACTGCATAACATATGTCGAGCCTTGTGTTCACTAAATACATCAAGGATACGACAAGTTGTCTGTAGATGGTAGAATTTACTGCCTCTCCTAAAGAATCACTATTCTTCCTCTAGTTTGTAGCTAGAGGTGTGTCCATAGGCTTGCAATTCTCCATGTGAAATGTCTGAAGTATTTAAGAGGAATACTTCCCCTGACTCACAAACAACTCACCATCACCTTGCCATACTTCTAGCCTAAGGAAGTAATGCATCAAGCTCGTGTCCTTCATCTTGAATTTTCCTCCAAGTTCCTCCTTGCAAGAGTGGATCAACTAATCATCCCCTGTAAGTATCAAGTTGACAACATACAATACCAAGATAAGCAACTTTCCATCTACCATAATGTGATAGAGATTGGCATTTTCTTCACTTTTGGTGAAACCCAAGCCATTGAGATATGTGTCAATTCAAGTGTACCATGCTCAGGGAACCTGTTGAGACCATACAGGGCTCTCTTGAGTTTGCACACATGTGTCTCCCCATCATATATCTAAAATCCCTCTGGCCACTCTATGTAATTTTATTCTTCAACAACACCATTAAGAAAGGAGGTCTTCATATCCATCTGGTGGATCTTCCACCCCATCTGTACAACTAATGCTAGAACGGTTCTAATTGAGGAATATCTTGCCACTGAGGAAAATGTTTCCTCGTAGTCCACTCCCTCTAACTGAGAGAAGCCTTTGGCCACAAATATGGCCTTGTACTTCTCGATGCTCCCATCAGTTGTGTTCTTCACTTTGTAGGTCCATCTAGAACCAACCATTGAATTGTTCTCTGGTCTGAGCACCACCTCCCATACATTTTTATTCATGATGGAGTCATATTCCTCCACCATGGCATCAACCCACACTGGCTGAGAGACTACTTCCTCCAGTGAAGAAGGATTTGTCTTAATCAGTTTCGTCATGAGAGATATATACCTAGTGTACCTATCTGGTGACCTCCTATACCTATGCATAGATGTAGGAGCTCCCACATGCTCCTATGCATCCTATATCAATCTTTCAACTTCTCTAGTTCTCTTCCTCCCCTCTCTAGAAGATTCTATTTGAGTGGGTGCCTCCACTCAGCCTTTTGTCTGCTCCTCTATATGTGGTTGCTCCACAACATCCTAAAGGTATGTTTGAGGCTCCTCCTTAGGAATTATAATCTCCTCCTCCAGTGGGATACTTAGATCTCACTCTAGATAGCATCTCATAGCCTTATCCTCATTAAATTTGACATCTCTCCTCACTACTGGCACCCTGAGTGAGGGAAAATACACCCGGTAACTATATGGAGTCTTTGTGTATCCTTCAAAGACTCCCATCTCAGTTGTAGGCTAAATTTTCTTCCTACTATCCTTGGATACATGAAAATAAATAGTAGCTCCAAAAATTATGAAATGAGATACATATGGCTTCCTCCTAGAGAAATATTCTTCAGGTGTGATCATGCCAAGTATTATATGAGGGCTCATGTTCTACAAATAAATTGTGGTGTTGCATGCTTTCCCCCATATATGTAATGGAATTCCTTGATTATGCAACATGGCCCTTTCTTCTCCCACTATGCTTATGTTCTTCCTTTCAACCACCTCATTTCGTTGTGGGTTATGGGGTGCTATCAGTTCTCTTCTAATACCCTCTTTGGCACAAAAGTCCTTGAAGGAGTTAGAAACCTCCATTGTCACTTCTCAAGGCTTTCAATTTCTGACTTGAATCCTTTTAAACCAATGCTTTGAATTCAAAAAAAAATTGAGAAAACTTCATCCTTCTTCCACATGGAGAAGATCCAACATTTTCTAGAAAAGTCATCAATAAAAATCAAATAATACCTGTGTTTTGTAGTAGAGGTTGTAGAAAATGGTCCACATTCATCAAAGCGAACACACTCTAAGATTTCTCCTACTCTTCTATCTCAGACCTAGAAAGTGGATTTGACATATTTGTCCAATGTGCATCCCTTACAAACATCATGCTGGTCAAGAGTGCAATTTGGGAGACCAGTGGTAATCTGTTGCATGATTTTTATGGCTCCATGGTGTAAGTGTCCCATGTGCATATGCCAGAGTTCTCCAACATCTCGAATCTACACCTTTTACACCTTGCTACTTAGCACAACATAAGCTTCCACCTCAAGTTTGTAGAGATTCTTAACTCATTGAACTCCAATCTGTTTCACTTGCCTGGTGACTACATGTCTCATAAAGGCTTTCCCCTTACTTAAAACAAAATCATAGTCATGATCCTCTAATACAACTATAGAGATTAGGTTCTTCTTCAGACCAGGTACATATATGGCATATTTGATATGAAGATGGGAGAAAGACTCCCTCTTAAAGGTTACAGTTCCAATTGCTTTGGTAATATACCTCTCGTCATCCCCAAGTTCTATCTAGGCTACTAAAGAATTCTTTGCATCTCGTCATATGGAATGAGGTACATGAATCTAGATACCACACACTCCCCATTATAGTGTTGTGCATGCATGAAATTAGGGTGAAGCCTAATTTGTATTGTGAGGCAACTAATTCACCTCCTGCTCCTCTTGAAGGTTTCTTGTTAGAATTCTTGTGCAAACACTTTGTTGCATATTGTCCAAATTCATGGCAGTGAATTTTTTTTATCTTTCTTAGGTCTTTCTTCTTTCTATTGTTTGGACTGGACTCTGGCTTGCTTTGGGCCTTCTTTCCCTTAGCTTTCTTTCCTTTCCTAACCAAGGAAAAAATATCTTCCTCCTCAAATTTGGGTGTTTCTCCATATCTAATGTTCCTCTGGATTTCTTCTTCCACTAGATCGAACCAAAGTCTCTACCAATTTGGTAATTTGTCCCTTCCATTTACAAAGACTTGGTAGTTGTGCCAGGGATTTAGAAGGCCTAGGAGAGCTAGGCTCACTAGTTCGTAGGATGGTATATTTTCTCCAACTCCTCCAAGCTCATCTCGACACTGAGTGAATTTGGAGAAGTAATGTGGAATGGTTTCATTTTTCTACATGCGGATGTTTTTGAGCTTGTCCCTCAATGCCAATTTCTTGGCATCACTTCCATTTTCAAATAGCTTAGGGAGGGTCTTCCACATAAAAAAGAGTATTCTTTCCATGTAAATTTGAAAATATGTGGTCTCTTACACCCCTCCAACACGATCCTCCTAGATTTTGTGGTGTCCTTCTTCCACTGGGCTATCTATTGTGCATCTGATACTTTTGGTTTCAGAATGTCAATTTTGGTGTACTCCAACACTCCATTATCATCATGTACAACTTCCATCCTATCCTTCCAAGCTATGAAATTTGAGGCTACCTCAAGGACATACTCCAATCTTAATCCGTTGAAAGACAATTTCCCGCATGGAAGAAAAACTACTTCATTGAATCTGCAAATCAAAATCACTGAGGGAGAAGATCTATTGACTGATTTCTAGTGTGATTTCTCATCTTGATACCATGTAAACTTAATAGAAATTTTCTACTACTGATGTATTCGAACTAAAAACAAGAGATTACAAATTTCCTCTGCTATTTTGCAGAATGGAAATCACAGTTCAGAAACACATGGAATGACATGCAACCATTAAAACACCACAAGAACACAATTATTTTACAAGGGAAACCAATTGGGAAAAATACCTATGTTGATTTTCATTAATCAGATGAGAATGAGAAACTATTACAATGTCTTGCTTCAATCTTGAAGCACACCCTGCACTGTAAATTCGTTCTCCTATTGAATGTCCTGCTCTAGCCAATAGTTAGCCATGTAAAGCCTCTGTCAACCTCCTATTTCCTTGCACAATCCTTGAGTAAATTAGATCCTAAAATATAGGAATTTCCTCCTATTTTCTTTCACAATTCCCAAGGAATGATTCACCTGCTTAATTGCCAAGCTTATACACTCAACTAGTATATAATTGATAATTACAATGTACCTTTTCCTCCACTCCAGCTAGGCAATTCGAATTCCATGCATGTTTGGGCTAGTTTTTGCTAATTGACTAGTTTAATTGAGAGATCACGAAGTTAACAACAATTCTACTACTCAATTGACCTTTAACTAACTCAATTAATTACTAGAGCTCAATTAACTGAGTTCAATTGAAAATAACTGAACTAAATTGCTAAATTTTAGTAATAACTACATGCACAACTCTACTTAAAGCCTATAACTTGAATTTTCTAAGTAAACTAGTAGACAAGGCCATCCCACACAAGTTAACTACAATCCAAGTCATCCTGTTGATGTGGAAAATCAAATTACTAAATTTGACTAAGGAATGAGTCACATTTATCCTTTATTGCTACAATTTCTAACATATGTCAAGGCACTGTTGCCTTGCATTTTCATTAATTAGCTAAGGTCTACATCTACATGTCCAAATATTCATGAATGTCTATAACACATTACCTCATAGAAATAGTCATATTTATTAATATGATTGTCAAATCACTCTTTCTAACTTGTTTAGCACTTGGGCATGCCTTGCCATCATGCAAGACTACCCAAGGAATTCCCATCTAGCCATGCAACCTTTCATCATAGACAGCTATGGTTACAACTCTAGGGATCATCTCAAAAAAATGGTTAAGGACATCCATTTCCAACTATAAGGAAAGGGACTTACATCCTCTCCCACTTAAAAGTTTTGTCACCCTTGGTGACAACTCTAAGAACTTCAATATTTTCCAAAGTCTACTATTTTTACTAGCACATTTATCCATAATCAACTCCTTTAACGAATCCATTTTTTTTCTAGAATCAACATGCGATTGTCCCTTGATTAAACTACAAAGTAAGCTTAAATGTCATTGCTCAAATTTTGTTGCACATTGTTTCTTGGATACCAATGTTATTGTTACAATTGAACTGTCATTAAGAAGGCCAATCTTTTATCTAACACTACTCTTCTCCAAACTTACTACTACTTTAGTAGCTTGACCAATTAAACGTGCTCTTATACACTATTGACCCACATCTTCTAAATTAGTTTGGTAGCTAATTCAACCATTGTGTCCAAACCAATGAAAATGCATTTATTCATGCCCAAAACAATTAATTGCTTCCACATTTTAGTCTACTACAACTTTTTTGAACAAAAGAAAGAACTTCACCCACTTCTCAAAATTGTCAAATCACCACACTCAATAAAATTCTCCAAGGCATCAATATATTAGCACCTCCACGTCCATTTCAATATCTTAGGAATTAGGCCACCTAAAATGACTTCAATGAGAAAAATAGGATGACCAACATGACCTACTACTAGCATAGGTTTCATCATCATGATAAAACAAAATTCCTTATCTAACTCATTAGCTAGCAAGATGATCATGTACTCATGCCTTTTGTTCAAGTTATAATGATTCCTTAGAATCATCCTCCACATTTAAATTCATTTATAAGAATCATGTCTTACATGTTTCTTCACTATATATAAGGTCAACTAATATGCTTCACCCCAAAATACCTAACAATAGTACTATATGAACTCCCATGCCACATCCAACAACTATTCACCTTCACTAAAGTCTATTGAATCACGCACTCCTTCCATGGTAACTAAAGGTTCTTCAACCACCTTTTTTCCTCTTGGCTTTCCTCTTAGCAAATTCGATCAAGCCCTTCTTGTCACTAGGTGATTTATCCTTTTTAATGACCTCTAAGATCATTTCTATGTTCTATGATCCAACTAAGACAACATCAAAAATATCCTCAACTTATTGATTCTCACAATGTTGAAATACACTGATAAGATGTTCAAACTCACCAACACTTTCTTCAATTGATTAACTATCCTAAAACTGAGAGTTCGATTTAATACGCCCCTCATTAAATTGTTCAAAATCAACTCTTAGGTTGTTTCATAGTGAAAATTTGATTTCCTTCTAATCTTTCTTCTTAGTGCAACAAGTTTCATCTTGGTGAGTACTCTTTTTATGAACTCCAATTGCTATTGTTATAAGATTCATTTTTGTCAGTCCAGAAGGTAACTACTCAAATTGAATTGTGTATCTGCATTAATATGGATCATAGATATATACATGGAAGGAGAGACTCTTAGGTTTTATCTCCCAACTTTTCTTCATCTTATAATTCTGCTTATTTTCTATTTACAATATTTACATGGATTTACATAATCCCAAATATTAGGTGTAAAAATTCCCCCCATTAATTTGAAGGGATGTTGGTGAGTCCAAGATCATTTGGAATCTTTCAAAATTTTCTCTTCCAAGCGCTTTGGTGAAGATGTTTGCAATATGCTCATTTTTGGAACAATGTCATAGGTGGATTGTCTTGGCGTCAACATGACGTCGAATCATATGGTATTTTGTATTGATGTGCTTCATTCAATCATGGAACTTTGGGTTCTTTGCCAAATTTATTGCAGAAGTGTTGTCAATCATGAGAGGAGTTTAATGCACTTATTTCTCCTGCAAATCTTCTAGAATTTTCTGAGCCACAGAATTTTCTTTGTTGCTTCAGCTATTGCCACATATTTTTCCTTAGCTGTTGAATCCACTGGAACTGATTGCTTGCATGATCTCCATGAGACAACTCATGATCCAAGACTCATAACATAACCTGAAGTAGATACCCCATTTTCTTTATCTCCATAGAAGTTTGAATCAGAGTATCCAATCAAGCTGAAATTGCACACCTGTGTATACTTAAGTCCAAAGTATTGAGCTCCCTTCAACTACTTTAGAAATAATTTTGTAGTAGACCAATGACCCTCACAAGGCTTTTGCATAAACATGGAGAGGATTCCAATGAAAAATGAAATTTCTAGTATGGTAGTAGTCAGGTAGTTGAGAATTCCTACGAGTTGTTTATACTTATTTGCATCCTCAAATTCTTTTCCTTCAATGGATGTGAGATTTAAGTTATGTTCCATTGGAGTAGTCAAAGGATTGCACTCATCCATGCCAAACCTATTCAATAGATCTCCAATGTACTTTTTCTGAGAGAGGAATTTAAACTTTGAATGTTGAGTTACTTCAATATCAAGATAGTAGTGAACATAGCCCAAGTCTATCATCTCAAAACCTTTCCTCAATTCCTTCTTTATGGATGCAATGTAGCTCTCATTGTTCCCTCTCATCAAAAGATCATCTACATGCACCACAAGATATACAATTATTTTTCCAACTTTCTTAACAAACAAAATTGCATCATCAAGATCATAATGTTTGAAATTGAGTTTCAGAAGGCTCACTTAAATTCTTGTACCAGGCTTGCAGGGCTTGCTTGAGGCCATACAAGGATTTTAAAATATTGCATATTTTATGTTCCTAGCCCTTCACAACAAATCCTTCTGTTTGGGACGTAAAAACATTTTCTTTCAGATCTCCATTTAAGAAGGAAGTTTTTACATCCATTTGATGGACTTTCCAACTATTCTATATTGCCAAGGCAAAGAGTGTTTGGATGGTAGGCCATTTTTCTATGGAGGAGAAAGTCTCCTCAGAATCAACCCCTTCCTCCTATGTAAAACCCTTTTCCACAACCATGGATTTATGCTTGTCAACTGAGCCACCAACTTTATACTTGTTCTTGTAGATGCACTTGTAGTCTATTGGTTTGGTTCCCAACGGAGGATCAACCAGCTTCTAGGTGCCACTGTTTATCAAAGCATCACATTCTTTCTGCATCACTTCTTTCCATTCGTCATGAGAAGTGGCTTCTTTGAAGGAATTTGATTTGAAATCTGTGGCAAAATTCAGTTCACAATCATAAGAAAGATCCATATCAACAGGTGGATCAGAATAATCTACATCACCTCCATTTTGTTTGGTTGAGCTTCTTGTTCCTATCTTTCCAACCTCATTAGGATGAACATTTTCAAGTGTATTTTTCAGCCATTTAGGAGGACCTTTCTGAGATGGCCCGAGCTTCTTAGTTTATTGAGATGGGGCTGAATCAATATTTAGTCACTTAATTCTATCAATCACATCAATCAAAGTTTCATCAGTGGATGGAGCTTCATGCAGGGGAGAGAGTGTTTCAAAAGAAGATTCCGTAGATTGATCCAATATAGGAATCCCCCCTTCAAGATGCAGAATCTCATTATCAAACTCTTGAAAATATTTTACATGCCTGAATGTATCCAAGTGATCAAGTTGTCGCTCAACAACATTGTCAACCTTGGAAGATTCAAGAAAGATCAAATAGCTATATATTATAAAATTATTATTGACTTCATCATAAAGACGGTATGCTTTGGACGTATTTGAGTACGCCAAGAAGATACACTTGTGATCCTTGCACCAATTTTGTTTCTTTGTTCCTTAGTTATCATGACATAATAGCTGGAACCAAAAACCTTGGGATGCCTCACCGAAGGAACATGGCCATACCACATTTCATAGGGAGTCTTGTTTTTTATAGCATTAGATGGACACCTATTCTTTATATACAAAACACATAGAAATGCATTAGCCCAAAACATCAATTTAAAATTCTTGAAAAACATCATGGAATGTACCATATTTAAGATTGTTTTATTCATTCTTTTAGTTACTTCGTTCTATTGGGAATTATAAGGCATAGTTGTTTGACGTTTGATCCCATGCGAGCGAAGATAGTTTTCAAATTCATTTGAAGTGTATTATTTTCCATTATCAATGTGAATAGAGCCAATATGAGATTGTCCATAATTTTCAATCCATGCATGAAAGTTCTTGAATGTTTGAAAAGTATTAGATTTGTTCTTCAATAAATAAATTCAACACATTCTAGTGTAGTTATTAATAAATGTCATCATATATTTATTACCATTTGCATAAGGAACAAGTATTGGGCCACATACATATGAATGTCTAAGTTCAATTTTTCTGTATGCTCTAGAATGAGAGTCATGAAAACACTGTTTGTTGTGCTTTCCAAGAATACAAGCATCACATTGCTTAAGTTTCCTAGGAATTGTAGGAAAACTAGTAACACCATTTTTCTTCAACCAAGGAAGATTGTCATGGTTCAAGTGTCCAAATCTAGTATGCCATAAAAGACTTGATGGAAATGTACCTTCATCATTGTGAGAATTGTATGATTTTTTTTTTGCATGACTAGAGGTACCTTGCAACTTCAGAAGTCTTTCTTCTTCTATCCCCTTCATGGCAAGTGAGTGATTTGATGCTTTTCTGACCTTGACCTTGCCATCAAATATATGAATGGAGTTTACTTGCTTGTGGATGTGGACCAAAGAAAAAAATTTATCCTCATCTCCGACAAGTATAAGACATCATGTAGAAGAAAGTCAGGAAGACCAAGTAGTTTGAGCCTGATGATGCCAAGCCTTGATGGCTTGAGTTTTGACTTGTCTATAAAGTATAATGCTCCATCAACATTGTTAGTGAATTATTCAAAGAAATGTCTCTTGAAATTCATGTGGAACGTTGCTCCTGAATCAAGCAACCAGTCATCTTTCCATGAAGCAAGTGAAGCATTGAATAAGTCTTTAGTTACTCCAATGTTGCAATGAGCCACAACATAATGAGTGGATTCAGGTGCTTTAACTTTCCCTTTGTCATTGGTTTTATGTTTCCCTTCACAACTTTCCTATTCGGTTCAATCTCAAGGAAACTTACATTTGGATGCATCATGTCCATTTCTCTTGCAACGTATGCAACGAAAATCAAACTTTTCTCCTTGTAATTGTCTAGCCCCTTGCCTCTAAAATTCCTTCTTCCTCTTCCTCTATGGCCACCTCTTCCTCTACATGAATCTTGTGTATGATTTTCCTCATTTTGTGCAAGGCATATAACTTATTCAGAAGACTGAGGAGATGTCTTCTTCCCAAAAGCCTTCTCTCTCTCAACAAACTTCTTTTCAAGGGAGTCACGGGTAATCTCTTTAAGGTTTCCACTTGCTTGCAATGACTCAAGATACTGTGAATAAGTGGGATATAGTGCCTTGACATAAGCTAGAAGAGGAATATCTATATCAACACCAGTGGATTTTATATCATGCATAATCAATCTTACTTATGATGCTAAGGCAAGAGGGTCATCATTTTTCAATTCAAGATTGAACAAATTAATCATCAACTGAACAACTTCAATTCCAGAGTGTGAGTCATACAATTCCTTCAACTTATTTAAGGCTTCAAAAGCATTTGAAAATGGAGAAATATGGCTACTCACCTCTTCATTTACTGATGTTGCAATTAAGGCATATGCCTTACTATTCTTGTTTTCCAAAATGGTGAGCTCCTTATCTGAAGTAGGCTTTGCAGGTGCATTATCTCCTCCTTCACAAACACCTTTACACAACTCATTGAAAATGAGGGTTTGGTTTACATTCCAGGACCACTCAGGATAGTTCTCCTTGCCAGTGAGAACCACTCCCACAATAGAAATTAGTGAATGCATCATAAAGTCTAATTTTTCCTCAAAATTACAGTGGTTGCAACAAAAGGTTGATGTATATGTAATAAAATTAATTGGTTGTGTCTTCAAAAAATCATCAATATACCTCCATACATACACTTTATTCTTCACTATATTATGTATTTAATACTGCTCACATTCTAATATACATCCCGATACTATGGTATTTAAATCCTCTCACATAATTCATATGAATTAATAACATATATGAATTATATTCTCCACACATATAACATATGTGCAAATATATGTAATTTCCACACAATAAATATATCCCATTATATATTATGCCATGACCTTTCAATGTACTTTTATGTCATCATAAACCATATTCCATACCTTATACCATGCCATGATGATTTAAAAAAGGAAATAATACTCATATATACACCACGACCTCATGTGTTTCACATATTCACATAACACGACCTCTTTAAAAACATGACCAATGCATATTTTGTTTTCACCATTTAATATATGTATCAACCTTCTTAAAAGTTTATACCACCAAACCAAGCAAAACCTTAAAAAAACGTGTTCCTTATGACATATTTGGTCTTTGAAAGTCAACATACCTTAACCATTTAACACATTCAATTTTGGCACTGGAATTTTACACATTTGAACACCATAGCATCATTACCTAGTGTTCAGGTACCTCAGTCAAGAAACAAAACCACGACCTCCATAGCAGTCAAGCCAACAAAGACAATGAACAATTATCGCTAGGCTTGTATTCCAGCAGCCCACGCTACCACAACAACAACACCAAGTATGGACGATTCTAAGTTTCACTTCTCAGCAAGGATGGACAATTCAGTGGATGTAGGGAAGCTTAGCGTTACTCGTATAACCTTCCAAAATTAGCAAGGACATGTTTAAATGGAAAATGAGTGGCAAACATGGAGTGGACAAAGAGTGGCATGAAAAATGAGGACAATGGCGAGAGTTACTTGCAGAAAAGCTAATTTGGGAGCTGGCTCTGATACCATGTTAGTCCAGGAGGTAACCCCTCAAATCTAATTGTGTCTTTGCATTAAGATGGATGATAGAATATATACATGGAAGGAGAGACTCTTTGGTTTCATCTCTCAGTGTCTCTTCATCTTCTAATTCTTCTTATTTTCTATTTACAATACTTACATGGATTTACCTAATCCCGGCTATTAGGTGTCAACAATTTTTCCTCCAATGTCCTAATTCTTTGGTTCACCAAAGTACACCATTGATTAGAATTTTGTAAGAGTATCTCCACCAAAGTCTCCAATGATTCCAACCTACTATCTATGTGGACAATAGTGTTCTAAACACCCAAGGTTCCTTTTACCCAAAACCAACTCTTGTTCCTACTATGAAATGGCACAAAGCTTGTTCATAGGATTAATGGATACCTCAGTCAACTTTTTTGCATTTTCAACACATTCCCTAACTTCCTTCTATTCATCATAGGAACATTATAAGTCTTGGACCCTCATCACAACTAATAAATTTTTTATGTTATTAGTTCATCACAACTAATAATTTTTTTTTTTTTTTTTTTTTTTTTTTTTTTTTTTTTTTATGTTATTTATTACCTTAAATCTCAAATTTATTATTATTAGATTAGTGCTCGAATTTATGAAATAATTGAAATTTAAAACAAGTAATAAATACATCATCCATACAAATAAAATAGGGTGTTACCTAGGAAACCCAAAATAAGAGAAATCCCCACTAAAAGGTGAGGCCTATGATATACTATCTTTTCCTCAGTTAAGAAATTTAATTACAAAGAAAGGAACACTCTCTATAGAGTTTCACTAGACACTGTGACACAAATGGTTTCTTTTAATATTTCTATATCCTTTGTTATGCATCAATAACACACTCAACTATGGAACAATAACATTACTAAAAGAATGGGACCTCTATTATCACCGAAAGTTCATCACCTAAACCAAAATGCTAGCTTCACTAAAAATAAACCATCATAGTATGGGTTCCATGTGTGTAAACCCATTATTACCCCTCCATTTCACTAAAATGACTTAGGGAACCACTTTTCCTAATTTATTTTAACTTTATTAAAGCCTTAAACCCATTTATGATTTTTGCGTCTTGACATTATCTAAAAAAAAGAAAATAAAAATAAAATAAGTAATGGTTAAAGTTGATTTGATCAAATAATTATATTTTATTATCTTAGCCGAGTCAAAGACAACTGGTAATTTTCTCATAGATTTGAGAGGTTTCCCCCATTTTCCCATAGCATCATTGAGAGTAATGAAGTGCTTTTGGATTTTCTTTAGCCATCCAAACTACCTATAATGCTAGTGGATATTATTTGGTTTCACCCATTCATACTTTCAACCACCAAAAGAGAGAGAATAGAAACATCAACCATACAAATTTGAGATTTCAAAGAACCCTCCCAAGGTGGAGGGCAAGGAGACTAACTAATCTAAGGTTTGATTCCCCAATTTTATATTAAACCCTCCACTATTGTAATAGATATTTATTTATTCTTTCATATTACTATAATATTTTATGTCCTTTTATGCAATTATTTCTCCTTTGTATTGAGTGGGAAATGGCTAAGAGTAGATCATTTACATTAAAGATAATATTTTAAGTTAATTTCTTATATTTCATCCCTGATCTAGTACATCCTTTCGATTAGTGGAATTTTCTAACCATTGTCACAAACTTTACGCAACCACCCCTTATCTTCCCAAAGGCCCAAAATTTAACATCGATTGATAATAGTCTAGGGTCAAAGTTAAGTTTTTTGCTTGTCTTATCCCTCAATTAGTATTAGGGTTTTGGATGCTCTAGAATCATCTCAAAATTCCACATGTGAATTTTCCCACATGTTTGAGTACGGGGGTTAATGTGTTATTCACCTGGTGCCATGGTGATAAATAAGGTAGGTCAACTTGTGGGGGGCATAACTTCCACATGTGAACTTCAATTAAGGTAATTTTTATATTGCTGAATTTTTAGGTGTATAGAACAATGTTAAGGGGTTATAGTTATTCTCACAATTTTTGGACCCTAAAAAGTGTCTTTTGATGCCTAAAATTGAGTTTAGAAGGTTATCTACCCTAAAGCACCAGTTTAGGACTAGTCCCTAAAATGGGCCTTACAAGCCAATTCCTCTAATTTTTCAACCTAGACAATACCAAATAGATGAAAAATTACATAATGATCAGTTATGGATTGGTCCCATCCAAGAATATCAAATAGTTCTCATAGGGCACATGGATTTCTTTGAAAAGGTTTAGAAAGTCTTGTCCGAACATGACTTTATGTTCATCTAACAGAATCATCTGTTAGTCAATTCAATTGTCATATAATTGCATTACATTAAATTTATCAATATGAGTTTGTAAGGTTGTGAATTATAATGCAAAATATATTCTAGCATTTGGCTTCTTATCTAATATAATAAAAATTGGCATTGAAACTAGATTCTAATCTATGAAGAGCAATCGAAAACTACCTAACTCAATATAACCATGGTTCTTAAACACTTATAGATCTTCATAACCATGTAGATAATTTTGATAATTTGACAACAACCTTCTTCAAAAATCTTGATTATTATTGTTTGTGGCTTCAAAGAATAATTCCTATTCACTTTGAAGATATGTGTGATTAGCCTTCATTATATTAACACGTATAAGAAAATAGAATTCACACCATTGAATCAATTCAAAACACACTGCAAGAAATGGATCATAAACCTAAGTGAAAATAAAATTCACATTGTTGAATCAATTCAAAACACACTACAAACAATGAATCATAAACCTAACTGATCACTTTTCTAGGCTTATTTCCAAAAGAACTACAAACTTGTGAACTTGGTATCATGAGCTGCAAACATAAAAAGAAAGAAGTTGTAGCAAGGTTCTACTGTAATCAAAATGAACATAGATTAAAATCATGTAGAAAGCAAGGTAACATGGAACCTTAATGGGGGACCCTTCCTAGTGGGGTTGCATGCACTTGAAAAGAAATTACAACCTCGAAATCATTGTAATTGTGCTCCTCAAATTAACTCATGAATATTATGCTCAATTACATGAAGATATTCAGTCAATCCAAACTATGTTCATAGAAAAATGTTCTTATGCATAAAAACTTAACGTGTTCCTCCTTGAAGGAACTACAATATTTAAAGAGTTTAAAAACAACAATAGACTCAAAATTATATTGCTATAATTAAGAACAAAGTAACGATGAATCAGACTTTCATTACTATAATTCAAAATAAAGTAATGATTTTCATATTTCGTGGATATTGGAAATCACAATATTGACCATCGTGACCATGAATTTTTCATCATCAAACCTCATCCATAATACTCTATCATTTATTCAGTACTTTTCCACAATGCTCTGCCACACAAACACGTTACGCAATCTACCACCAATTTTCCATATTAACTGAAGTGTTGACTAGGATATAGTGGCCACATGAATGCCTTTTGGTTGTGTCTAATATGTGGATAACCTTCTTAATACATTTTTCCACATCCTCCATCCTTTGCTTTTGTTGGATTGGATAAACAGTGATTTTGCTACATAACTGGAGAGAAGCTAAGTAATATGTCAATTTTTTGCCCCTATTACATTTTAATGTGATTTTACAAAGAAACATATAAAACAATAGAAAAATGGACATATTAAATTTAAAATCCCTTGCTTGTAACATCTATAGGTCAGATATAATTTGTATGCATATATGATAGCATTAAAGTGTGAAAATGATACTTATGATGGATTCCTAAAGATAAAATGGTCAAAACTGGGTTAACAAAGCAACAAAAAGAGCTAATTCTTTGAACTAATCACCACCATTAAGTCTAAAATACCAAATTATTCCTTAAAATTCAAAGTTGTAGAATGAGCTAAATTTTTTATTATTTTCATCACTAAGTTTTCCACCTTAAAAGAAGGCAAGCTACTCTCAATCTTGCATTGAAGTCATTTAGTGGTCTATTCATTTATAAAATTGTGGGTTGCATTGTTTTCCATAAAGGTTTCCACCTTCAATCCACCCACTATCACATTCACAAAACAAAGGCCATGCCTTGCTTCATCTTGAAATCATGTTCTTGATATTTTGTTGCAAACTTTCCTAGACCTATTGTTAAGGCACCCAAAACCTCCAATTATGCTTCTAAAGTTTGTTGTTCTTGAACTTTTCCAAAGGAGGCCAATTTTTATTTCAAAGGAAAATTTATGGTAAAATTGGTTATGACAAGGAGGGAAATAAGAAACATTCTTATCTCTACACTTATGCATTTATTATTGCATCCTTGCTATGTTGTGTCATTCTATTGGGAATTTTTCATCCATTGAATAATCCCAACATAGGTTGTAACTACACCTCTACTTGGTTGTCACAACTTTCAACCTTTGAATGAAGGATTCAATATACACATTGTACTACTCCAATGTAGTGAGATGAGACTAGGATGTCATCTTGACCTTTTTTATTATAAGTTCCCAAATAACCATCAAGGTTTTCATTTTTGGCTCCTACAACTATTCCTTTTCATATTTCATGTCACAATCCTAAATGTGTCAACCTACTCAAAAAAGCATGAAGAATCCACTACAATATTCATGACTTAGTTTTACTCTCTATACTTCCATGTCTACAACACTAAAAACCAATTATACATCTCTTTCCTCAACTAAACCATTGCACTACTTTGACATTAACGTCCTTTAATACAACTTCAAAGGAAATTCTTCCATGTTGTTACAACTTATTATATGCAACCTAAAAACACAAAATCCATTGAAAATTTGTTTGGATCAATCCATCCTTGTTACCTATGTACCAAGGCATCAAACCCAATTCCTTCCATCACATTGTGTTTAAGTCACCCTTTGACCACTTTCCAAACTTGTCGCTAAAATATTTCCAATCCTACCAAAATTTGGTGAAGATAACTTGAATTAGCTTTAACATTATCTTTCATGCAAATTAGGGAGAAAAGTATCTCTAATACAACTTGCCACTCTTCACTTTTATCACCCTAGGTTGTGTGAGGTTGCCTTGCCTCGATCATAAGGACTTAACTAACCTGCACCTACCATAATTCCTCTTCACTTAGGGTATACCCATAACTACACCATAAGATACAATATTAGATATGCAAACAAGTTCTATGATGCTTAAACTCACTTCCAACCATGGTCTTAAAATATCTTAACAATAATTCTTCAACACTTATCCAACATACATTAATACATACCCAATTATAACATTGTAAGGAATAGTAACATCTAATAAGTAAAGAGACCATAACACATGATATATGGGCAACACCTTTGTTGGTTGCCTTAACTTTATTATGAAGAATTTTACAACAAAAATAATTCACAAGAGAGTTTGGACATTTCCTATGACTTGTTTGATAGAAGTACAAATAATATAATGCACACCTACCTATTTCCACACCACTTTCACAATCCAACCCTAAAAGCACCCCAATGGTCTTGTTGGAAGCTTGAAAATACTAGGAAAGGGGTGGGGGGGGGGTGAATCAATATTGTGTTGTGGGTCACCAAATTAAACTTTTTACCCTTTTCTTCCACATTAACTGATCAATTAATGATTAGTAGCACGTCATATAAATAGCATATATAAACATGATCAATGCATAAGATCAGAAAAAAAGATAAGCAAATAATGATGAGAGTAACCATCAACATATCAACAAAAGATATAAGGTGGAAACCCTTCCTCGAGAAAAACCACCATTTTTTTATTATATTCTTCTTATTATGCAAATATCTTTTTTACATCATCATATCACTGGCTACTGCCATTATGCAAGCCAAAACTTGTGATTCATGCAAGCAACAATTATCTCCACCTGATAGAACCCACCAATTCCTAAACTTTGAAGGCCACCACCTGCTAGAAGCCACTACACCCTGAACTATGCATGCCACCACTTGTTGGATGCCCCAACACCTAATAGTTTTCTAGCCACCACTCCTGAGTTCTCAGGCCACAACTTGAAGGATGCCACTACATCCTGAATCAACAAGCCATCACTTACTCGCAAACCACCACTCATGAAATGAAGGCCCCAACCTTCAAGCTCGCGTGGACCATGTTTCACAATATTTCATACTGGGATCCATCTTCATCAACACAACATTTGTTGGCCACATTTCGTCCCATTTTCATATTGGACCCACTATGACTCTTTTTCTCATCAACTAAATACAAACACTCTGCAACAACTCTAAAAAATACTCTAACTTAGCAACAAACTCTAATATTTTTCCCTCAACAATCAACTCACTATGTAGCAACATACATCTTTCAATCGATTAACCTCATCATTATTTTGACATATTATGACCATAATCCATCAATACATGACAACAACATACATTCTCATTACACAACTCAACTCATACATTAGTATTGTAGCATCAATGTAAACTCATCAATACATTAAACTCTGACAACCCTAGACAACCCTAGACTCTGACTCATAGCAACAATATTTCTTATGACAGATCTAAGCACTAAACTTTGAGCATACACAACAAGATACATATGCTCATCTCTAAGAGAAGCATACAAAACCATATAAACATATGTCATTACTGGATCTGCAACAAACAAGCTTAGGTATATAAAAATCACAGTTAATAAAATCTATTTTTCCATTGACCTAACTTTTCCATGAACTTCGTTACAACCTTCCATCTCAAGCTATGCAAATTATCTATAAGATGTGTTATGCTATAGGCATCAATATATACATACTTTCTTCTTGAACACACCAATAATTACTAAGCTCTTCTACTAAACTAAATGCATTTCCCCTGCCATTCACAATCAAATCCATGTGTAAAAGTATCACTTTGGCTTAGATCACTCTTCCAGTAGGTACATTATCTATGATTGATTTCTCTACCATCACATTCTTTTCTACATATCAATCTCACGTTGCTTCACTTATAAGAGCATAATACATGCACACACACTCAATCCCACATCAACAAACTTTCTAAACTCAACTATGTGCATCACTCTTCATCATTAACTAACTTCTCGATATCCAACCACGTGCATAGGACATTTACTTCACTCCATATGCAACTCACAAATACTTACACATCGTGACCTTGCCTTAGTCATCCCTCTTTTCAGCTGTCAATACACAGTCTATAGGTAATCAACCTTCTATCACTCAATCCACCTATGGTACATATAATTTTCATACTCAGTGGACCAAATCGACTACTAACATATCCCATTAATGCAATTAATACAACACTAATCTACTCCTTTGGCCAAATCGACCATTAGCCCACTATGATATGAAATTCAATGCTTAACAATCAATTGTGACTCGATTAAGCCAATATATCAACAACCAATTCATCAATGAATTCACACTTTGTAGGCCAAAAAAATGTAGCTTGATTGCTGACTAAAACCATGGGTAAATCATTGGTTAAGATCCCATGCTATTTTTACATCTCTAGGAAAGTGTCATTGGCACGTAACTGTCACCCTCCAACAAAATTATCAAGAAGAGCATGGAAAGAAAACAACAATAACCCAGTGCCACTCTGTGATGGTGCTAATATCACATCACTGCTTTAACTCTTGGAAAATCTTACTTCATCTAACTCATATCTCTACCACTTGCTTCTACCTTCATCACCACTATTCTTCAACATTATCAGACACCTCTAGAACCTATGAAACTAGTAGATCATCATGCAAGTACTTCATTAGTGGTTAAAATCAATCCCAATCTTACTAACTAGATCCATGATTTACATCAGCGCCAACATCATGTTGCCAACAATCTCCCCCTTTGGCATTGATGGAAACCTTTAGCCACATACCTAAACCGATCTTCATGACTTTTGTTGGTCTCATTCTCGCTCTATTGCCAACTTACTCTTTGTTAATGATAGTGTTTGTGCCACTCTCCCCCTATGGCATCAATGGAAAAGAGTGATAAAGCCTCACTGAAAACCATGCTAACACCATTGAACACACCATACTGATACCAATAGGAAAGGATGATACCAATTGTTTGCTGATGAAATTAGACCAACTACCAACACCTCTAAAGTAATCATTAGAAACCAATCCAATAAATTCCAAGATGCAAACAGCAAGCCTCTCTACCAACAACATGCTCTTCTCTTACTGAATGTGCTCCCCCTGAACATATACAAGGGGTTGCAAACATCTCTAAGTTATTGTACACATAATTTTTTTGCTTCCTCTTTGCTAATGATAGTGTTTGTGCCACTCTTCCCCTATGACATCAATGGAAAAGAGTGATAAATCTTCACTGAAAACCATGCTAACACCATTGAACACACCATACTAATACCAATAGGAAAGGATGATACCAGTTGTTTGTTTATGAAATTAGACCAACTACCAACACCTCTAAAGTAATCATTAGAAACCAATCCAATAAATTCTGAGATGCAAACAACAAGCCTCTCTACCAACAACATGCTCTTCTCTTACTGAATGTGCTCCCCCTGAACATGTACAAGGGGTTGCAAACATCTCTAAGTTATTGTACATACAATTTTGTTGCTTCCATTGCCTCCTTGCCACATGCAAGAGGCCACTCCTCATGGACCAAAAAATCCACAACACATAATGGCCAAATGATATACAATGAGTTACAGGGTGTTCATAATGAGAGTACAAGGCTTCAACAATGAAATACAAGGCTACTGTATAATGACATTAAAAACCCATAAATTGTTGTAACATGACTCACTTAATGCATGGCTACACCAAGTGACTCTTCCTTGTATGCAAGCCTAGAAAAATGACACTCATGATTCTCATTCATGGCTCAAACAAGGACTATTCAACCAGCATGTCAATGATAGATAAGTAAATGTAGGGCTTACACCAATGACTCCAAAAATCCCATACATGACTCTCCTCCATAATGCATGTTGGACACAATGACCACTAAACCTTAACAACTCAATTATGACAATGATATACAATGTAAGTGTATGTTTGCTACATTAGTGCACTCATGGGTGATTACATGGCTAAAACATGTGACTTGTTATATGCATGCCAAAAGTCTCATAACTCTCCTACACATGGCTGAACCAAAAGATTCTCTTCGATATATAGCTGGTACAAGGGTATTTCAAGAAATTTTCCAAAGAGACAAAAATACATGCAAGGCTTATTTTCATGCCTTTTCACCCATAATCACAACATATGTGTCTACTACAAGGAATGAGTGAAAGAAATCGGAAAAATAACATGCCAATCTTGAAACCCTAGTACCATGCACAAATCCCCTGAGCTTGTTTACCTTCTCACCAACTATTGATCCTGAGGACTTTATCATGCATGAAAAATATCAATCACACCATGCTATGACTATTAATCTCCATCAACTCATCATGTTGTTATATTGTTTCCATATGCTCCCCTTGAGGCTATGCACCTGTCATAACTCTTCTATAACCTTTTATGAATATATTTATAAAGTAAAAATGGAATGCAATGGGGACATGTATCTCTTACTCAAAATCTGAAGAGGAAGAGTCTATTCTCAATCTCTTACTTATTCTCACTCTCCCCTTCAACACTTAGACTTTTTTTTGGAGTCCTAATTCTTTTGGAAATCACTCTCTTAGACTTGTATTTCCTAATGAAACATCCTTTTGAGTTGAATATCACTTCCTTGCATCCATCAACCATATGAATCAGGCTTAGGATATTGTGCTTCATCTTTTCAACCAAAAATACATCATCTACATTAGTCCTCTCATCACTAATACTGGCCTTTCCTTTGCTCGACACCTTAGTAGTTGTGTTATTTCCATGAATTACATGGACATATTTGGTCTTCCTCATGGAGAGAGAATTTCTCTTGTACCCTAACATATGATGGGAATAACCACTATCTATGTACCATTAGTCATCATCATCAGAAGTACATAGAGCAAGGCTACATCTCACTTGCTTCTCCTCCTTTTTCTTCCACATTGTAATAGGATTCTTCTTTTCATTCACATTCTCCTCTTGTTTTCTACTAGGTCTACTCTGGTTCATCTCCTCCCTTTGCTATGTCTTCCTTAAATAATTGAACAATTGGAAATCTTTGGCCATGTGACCAAGGTTGTGACATGCATAGCATCTCACATGACCAAGATATATGGCTAGCGGATCAAAACCCCTATTAACTATGACATGTATCTACCTTGTATAAAATGTGCCCCTACTTCATGGAACAGATCTACAATCAATTTTCTTATGGCCAAATAGATTACATGTGAAGCAAAAACCACGAAATGAACTAGTATACTTGATGCTTGTAGGCCTACTTGGCTACCCAAACTATTGCATGCTTTGTTGATTAGATTTGAGCACTCTACTTTTATAGCTAGCTACAACATGTAAAAAAGTGTGGCAGTTGTAACACTCTACCTTGCCCATTAAAGGAGAAAACAGGTTTTGAATCCTTTGAAATCTTCCATAGGAGAAAATGATATTCTTTACAAGGGTGCTCCACAAGATTCTCTTATTGGCTGTTGGTGGATCTACTGCTAGCTACCTTTCTTATTGCTCTTGTTGGTGCCTTTTGTTGCTACAAGATTCTTTGGATGTTCATTGTTGTTGGCATGATCCTATGTGCCAGAATATCCCTTTTGAAAATCATTACCAGATATATTCATGGAAGATATTTGGCTTCCAAGAAAGTTATCCAAGTCCTTGGTGCTCTTCACCTGCTTCAACTGAATGTCTTATTGTTCCACCTTCTTCCTCATAGAGACCACTTTAGCATCAAGGTTTTCAATTCAACCCCACTTCTCTTTTTTATGGTTGCTCATAGCCTATTCAATCATTCTAGCCTCATACAACTGAATCTTTAGATCGAGGACTTCGTTTCTCAATTCATTTTCCTTCTCATAAAAAATCTGCAAAATATTTTCCCTATTTTTACAAACATTTTTCATCCTATTTACTTCAAATATTAGTTTATCAATAATAATCATGGCTGACTCATATTCAACTTTAAGGAGTTTAACATCATCTTCAACATCACTATGAAAATCAACATGACTAGCATCATAACCATCCAAAACATAACTCAGGAACCATTCATCTTTACTTATACCTTGATATCTACTTCCCTGCAACACACTTGGTTCTATCGAGCCTCTATTTTATGATTTGTCTTCTTGATGATCAACTCTACCATTCACACTAGGGGGATTGACCTTTTATGGCAAAGATCATATCTTATGAGGGCCTTCTTCTTCTTTGTCTTTCTAATCTTCTTATCTAAGTTCTCTCCATTGTTGTTGCTACTATTGTCTACAATCTATCCCATATGTCTTTAACGGATTTCAGAACCACTATCTTCCCCAAATCTTCATTATGAAGATTCTCATAAATCACACACCTCGCTTGGGAATTATGTTGCATCACTTTAGTTGGGACAATATATTAGCCACAAAATTCACACACTAATTTCCAAAAGTTAGATCCATAAGCTAATAACTGAGATTTAACTTTTTCAGCCCATACCTTGCACTTTACAATAGTGAGCATATATACTCCTTGATGATCCATTCTGATAAAAGAATTCCAATTTTTTACTAGATCTGCCCTAATCTAATTTCCAAAGTTTAAGTTGAACCTAAAATAACTTGCTCTGATACAAATTATTGGAAGATTGACAATACTAAGAGGTGGGGGGGGAGGGATTAGTATTGTATTGTGAATCACCAAATTAAATGTTTTACCATTTTCTTTCACATTAACTGATTAATCAATGATTAGAAACACATCATATAAATATCATATATAAGCATGTTCAATGCATAAGAGAAAAAACACACATAATAAAATAAGCACGAGATTAACAATCAACACAATATATACGGTGTAAACCCTTATGAGATAAAAACTGTCATCTACTTTGTTTGCTTCTCTTATTCTTATTTTGCAAATCTTCTTTTTACATCACCATTTCACTAGCCACTACCATTTTACAAGCCACAACTTGTGATTCATGAGAGAATTCACTCGCTCTAGGCCACTACTTGATGGAAGCCACCACTTCCTGAACTTTGCAGGCCACCACCCATTGGAAGCCACTACTCCCTCAACTATGCAGAGCAACCTCTATTGGATGCTCCAACATGCAATAATTTTCTATCCACCATTCGAAGGAAGGCAATACCCACATGTTCTCATGGCCACAACCTGAAGGATGCCAATACACTTTGAATTAGCAAGCCACCACTTGTTAGCAAGCCACCACTTGTGAGAAAGCTAAAACTTTCCCACTGAAGGCCCCAACCTTCAATCTCTTGTGGATTATGTTTCACAATATTTCATACTAGGATCGACTTGCAACAACACAATTTTTTTATGCCATGTTTCATCCCATTTGCATACTAGACCCACTTGCATTAACATTAAGTTTGTACACCATGTTTCATCCCATTTTCATACTAGACCCACTATGATTCTTCCACTCATCAAATGAATACAAACTCTTTGCAACAACTCTCAACAATTCTCTCTCACTCAACAACAAACTCTAGCATAATATTATGCTCGTAGCATTCAACTCACTATGTGGTAGCATACATCCTTCACTCAATAAAACTCATCATCATTCTCACATACTTTGACCCTAATCCATCAATACATGATCATTACAAAACTAAACTCATATATCAATATTGTAGTATAATTGTAAGCTCATCATTACATAAAGCTCTAAGAGCCCTAAGCTCTAATTCACAACAACAATACTACTCATGTTAGATACAAGCACTACAATCTGATCATACACAACAAGATACATATGCTCATCTCTAAGATAAACATACAAAACCATATAACCATATGTAATTATTCAATCTATACAACAAATAAGGTCAGGTATATCAAAATCATAGCTAATAAACTTTTTTCTGCCATTGACCTAACTTTTCTACAAGCTCCGATATAGCCTTCCATATCAAGCTATCCCCATTCCCTACAAGAAGTGCTCTACTACAAGAATTAATCTCTACATATTGTCTTTCATAATGCACCAACAATCACTAAGCTCTTCTACTCAGCCAAATGCATTTCCCCTACCATTCACAATCAAATTCTCATCATATCCATGCACACAAGTGTCACTTTGGCTTAGATTTCTCTCCCACTAAGAGCACTATCTCTGATTGATTTCTCTATTTTCACATTCTTTTGGACAAGTCGATCTCACATTGCATCACTTATAGGAGCATAAAATATGAACACGCTCTCAATCCCACATCAACAAACTATCTAAACTCAATTATGTGCATCAAACTTCATCACTAACTAACCTCTCGATATCCAACCATGTGTGTAGGACATTAATTTCACTCCATACATAACTCACAAATACTCACACAATGTGACCTTCCCTCATTCCATCGCTCTTTTCAGTTGTCAATACGCACTCTACAAGTAATCAACCTTTTATTACTTGATCCACCTATGATATTTATAATTTTCACACGTAGTGGATCAAATCAACCACTAACATATCCCATTAATGTAATTAACACAACAATAATCCACTCCTTCAACCAAATTGACAATTAACCCCTTATGGTCTTACATTAATTACTTAAGGATCAATTGTGACTCGATCAAGCTAGTATCTCAACAACCAATTCAATCAATGCATTCACCCTTTGTAGACCAAAAAAAAAGTAGCTCGATCACTGACTAAAACCATGGGTAAATCATTGGTTAAGAGCCTATGGTAACTTTTTCATCTAGTATTGGAAAGTGCCACTAGTGCCTAAATATCACCCTACAACAAACTCCATGGGCAGATCATGGAAAGAGTGCATGACTAACCCAAAGTCACTCTTTGATAGTGTTGAGACCACATCATTTCTCTAACTCTTGGGAAATATCACTTCCACTAAACTGAATCTCTGCCACTTTCTTCTACCTTCATCACCAATGTTCTTCAACATTCTTAGTCACCTTTAAAACCTATACAATAAATAGATCATCATGCAAGTACTCCGCCAATGGTTGACATCAATGTCGAGCTTATTGACTGACTCCATGGTTGACATCAATGTCAATACCATGTTGCCAATAGGCCTACCTCTTGCAAATCCCATTCTTCAATTGTAATTGTCTTAATATAACTTTGTCATTCTTTAGATAGTTTATAGGACTTTTATGTCCTCTACACTTCTTGATCACTCCTTTCATTTAATGTGATCTAGAATTAAACAAGAACGAAAAAAATGATACATATAACCATAAATACATAGATGCAACAAAAATAAAACTTCATTTTATTAATGTCAAGTACTGAAAATATGCTTCCATGCAGAAATGGAAATAAATTAGCTAGGGCGATGGTAGTTTATCTCTAAGAAGAGATGTAGCAGCTAAATGCCTTTGAACTGTGTTACAATGAGGCTCAAAGGCCTATTTATTATTGAGAAACAATGGAAAACCTTAAACATCCAAGAACCTCACCCTAAGAGATGAAGTGCCAAACTATGGGCCTCGTTTGGGTAAATTGGTACATCAACTTCCTGGGGTCGTAACTTTGGCATACGATCTTCGTTTGACGCCCACAAAACCTCGTTAGAAAGATCTATTTGAGGAATACAACTTGTGAATGGCTCAAATCAATCAATAACTAATGTTGGCCCCCGTTTTCCCAAAAAACTCCGTTTATGGCCTCAAAACAGCTCCAAAAGTTCAGGACTCGAAAAATTTGCCAAAAATACTAAATTGTGCTACAATTAAGGAAACTAAAAAATTAAAGACACAATTATGGGGGTCCAAGTGGGATAGGAGGGTGGCCACCAACATCCACCTAGATCATAATGTTTGCACAATTCTTATGTCCTTTTTATATAGGTGGGAGGTGCCCAACCATTTCCTCCTTAGAAGGTGCTTCTCACCATGCCTAATGTCGAAGTGGACCCAAACAAGAAGTGCATTCCACTTAAAGTGAAACTAAATCCTCAAAGTCTTCCAAGGATTGGTAAGTTGAGGTCCTTGGGTCCACATTCTTACCAAAATGTTCATGACCACCCAAAGCATCCCAAGTCTCATGCACTTGATGATTACAACTATTCAACTTAAATAATTTCTATCGTGAACTTCATGATCATGCTATTCCAATGTCCATTTAGCCATGTTGATATCCCAAACTATTAAGGGCACTTCTTCCCATGGACAAAGCACCACCACCAAAAAATCAAGGTATTGCTTCCTAGCATGTCCATGTATAAATGAACGTGCAAATCTATGTGTCTAAGCCTTTATGTGACCTCTATAAGAAGTCATTACAAAACGACACTCATCATTATTGTTATTCTTGGAAAATTACTATTGCTAGTTTCATCAACACATAGGCACACCTTGACATCATGCAATATTTCACAATGCATGTTAATTTAATCTTGTAGCCTCCTATTACAACTAATAATGTTTTCCAACAACAGTCTTGGAAAATATGCAAGGGTTCCCATTGTTAGATCTAATGGAAGAACCTTACATGGCTCCTCTTGCCCCTTGTTATCTGTCAACCCATGTGAGGGGATGAGACTATTTCTTTGTCCCATCCCAACACAATCATTAATTTCCATCATCATAGAGTTTTTGGGATTTGTGGCCAAGTTTTATTCATTACCTCCTCGCATTATCCACTCACTCTATCCATCTGCCTTATTTGGTTCTCCTCAGCTTGTTGGTACTTTTCTTGTTTTGTTGTCCTTTATTCTCTCATCATTGTTGAACCTCTTTTTTTCCTTTATCTCATCTAGACTGTGAGAGAAAGGCATAAGCACTATTATTTTTTATTCATGGGCAAGAACATTCTAATGGACCCATAGAATGAACTATTTTTGCCACCATTTATCCCACTTATTTTTCTTTCCATACTCTTGGAAGCCTACCATATTCACTATCTTCTACTCTATTGCTATCATTTTGATCCAAAATCATGCTTTGAGCTACAAAGATTAAATAATATAAAAATCCAAGGTAAAGTGTCCATTCTTTGTATATTTTCATGCATTCTTTTGTAAAAGCGATTTAAATGGTATAGCTATAGAATTAACAATTATGTAGCAGCATATGCAATTATGTAGCCAATTGCTAATTTCGTAGTCAAGTTGCATAACTATATAGGTATGAGCATGACAAAGTAATATTGTGATTTGGAGGACATGACAAATAACAAACTTAAGCTTCTCCACCTATTGGATTTGAGCTATCACTTTCCTGGTTAGCATAAGAGTAAATTCAAAGGCATAGTCAAAGAAATGGTAGAGTATAGAAGGGTAGGCATATGTAGGGCTATTAGGTCAAGTTGTTGATCATATCTATGAACATCAAGCTATATCTAATGTCAATATCTCAAATGAGAAATTCATGCATACATGGATTGTAGCCTTTACATCTTGTTTTTGATCCAATATTTTAGTAAAGACTATTCTAGAGTCTCACACCAAATCTCTAACTATTTGGTAGTCAAATTGTATAATGACCATGCTGTGAATGACGTAAGAGATATCAATTAAGTCTCTATTTTATGAAATACTCTTTGATATTATATAAGCTTTTTTGTTGTTGAATTAATTTGCTGGTGCAAGTTTATTTCATCAGTAATTTTATATCTTAAGAGCTCTTCGTCACTCTTAGTTTATACAATTTCTTCGACAATGCATAACCAAGCCAGGAGGGTCCCCTATGTTAGGGAAGCATTACTCTTTCTTCATTTGTTTTCTTTTAGTTACAATTTATTAAATGCATTCTAGTTTTATGATTTGATTCTTGTTATTTATAATTTGGTGTGGTGTGACAACATAATGGAGGCTATTCATGCAAAACATCTAGTTGATTAAAGATTTATTTATTTTCAATTGTGGAATCCTTGAATTATAATTTAAATAATTTTATGACTATTTATCACAAAATCTTTACATGGTGATCTTGGTTTCAAAGTGTTTAAAACCATAATTGTGTTTATTCTTTTTTATTGAAATTTATTTTTCATGGTTAGAATTTTGTTTCCAATAGTCAATGACAACCAGTTTACAAAGTAATTGTCAATAGATAAATTAGAGAGTAAGTCTTGCATATACTCTGAATTACACTTCACAAGTTTACAAACTTGGATTGATGAATTAGATCTAACATAATTCTAATTCAAAATAATTATCTGATACATTCAAGGGATTATGAAAGGGATAAGAAATGTGGAAATGCCATTTCCTAGTTGGACCTTTCAACTTCTAAAGGTAACAAAGAATGGGACACCCTTATCATGGAAACAAGACTGCAACTACATATTCTAAAATATTGGGAATTGGAGTACAAGCATTCTTGGTATGCAAGTTAGAGAGAGTCACATGGTTTTCACTCAATGAACCTCTGACATATCACATGTGTTCACGGCATACTAAAAAATACCCTTAATTTGACTACATATTGGAAAATACCTCTAAAAATCACATTATTTAACCTCCTACCGATACAAACCTAATACACCTTCATAATTAAAAAAACCCTATTTTCACTAGATATTGTAGGTATCCATTTTTTCGTTAACATTTTTTATACCCTTTTATACTTTTTCATTAACTTTGAGATCCATTTTTTTATTTGCCAATATAAAAACCCTTTACCCCCTATTATATGTTCAATATATTATGTCATTTTTTCCTCAATGTGTATCCCCCAATATCAATGCACATGGTGTGGTATTGCTCCCCCAGTTAAGCCCTTGTGCATTTTCTCTCTATGCCATTTAAATTGTTTCCTTGCACTATTCTTTGTTGTTGCTTAGCTTTCTTATGTTGCTCCTGTCCACACTATTGCTTAACATTATGTTGTTTCTTTTTCTTCTCTTGTTGTTGTTGCTTTCCTCACCATTGTTACTCTTCAACAACTTATTTTCCTTTATTGTTGTTGGGACCTTCAACTTCCTTTTCTTTGGTAGTTGGCCCTTCAACCTTTGCTTTCATGGAGCTTGATTCTTCTTTGAAGTCTAATTAATCCTTGATGAGAGGATATCTATGCTTAAAAATCATCTCATCCAAGGCTTTCTTTCTCTCCTCAAGCTTCTGATATTGAGACATATCTTTACTTTCCCTTTCTAAGTCATGTCTCAATGAAAACCTGTAGTATCTCATAGTGAACTTCTCTTTCATTGAGCTACTTGGTCAACATTCCACTCAATTTTCTAGCCTCTTCTTGTTGAGCATTTAGATCAATAATTGTTTACTCAACTTATCAATCCCAAGATCATATTGTTGCAACTACTCATTCTACTTGATATTTTCCTCTTGTACGTCCTTGATTTGTTTTAGAGCAAAGATAAACTTCTTCTTAGAGTATATCCTTTCATTTAGATCCTTCCGTTTGTTATCAGAGGTGCTAGCTAAGCCACCACAAAGATCTAGATTCCTCTCTATGACCATGGGATCTTCCATGAGTCTAATAAGTATCCCATCTTCATCTCTACTAGGGATACTCCTATTCTCTTCACGAGATATACTCTCTTCTTCTTTAGAGGATCCCTTATTTGTTATTGCTACAACTAGATGAACTTACATCTCTCTCTTTAAAAACTTCACATGAACATCTACAAGATAAATGACCTATATTTTTACATTTATCCAGAGAAATAGCATACTTCCTGAGCATCATGGCCTCTCTTTTGATTCTTCATCATCATCAACTAAAGAGTGATGATCAACAACTTCCTTAATGGGAGAAAGATCTTCTATATATTGAGCATATTTCCTTTTTCTCCTTCTTTACTTATCTCCAACAACAACTTCTTTCAGATTTGATTCACTATTTGAGCAGCATGGTTCATCAACCTTCTTTGATGCCTTGTAGCTCTTTGCTCCATATAGACATGCAACTTATCCAACATTACCTTTTCTATCTCAGAATGTCTCACTTTATCATCCTTATACTTTGATAGCCCTTTCATGATGATCTCCTTGGCTTTTATATTGAATTCATTCTTCTCTCCATACTCTACAGACAACCAAACATCTTCATTGTTTACCATCAAATAGGATCCCATTCTAATCCTCCAAATCTCATTGTCTAATACATTTAAAAAAGGATCTCCCTCTGGTGTTAGCCAAACTTGATTATCTAGTATTTCCCTTTATTTAACCTTCACGTGCTTAAGTTGTTCCTAAAGGAACCAACCTTTGATACCAATTGTTGGAAACAATCTTTAACACTGAGTGGGGGCTAGGGCGAATCAATATTAATACTAATTTTACTTTTAATGCCAACTTATACTTTCACATTTAAACTTGGAAACCATCATGTGACTAATCACCAAAAAATCATAATTGCAGCAAGTAAAATCGACACATAAACACACACACCAAGAGAAACATACACATAAGACACTAAGGTTTAACGTGGAAACCCTTCGAGGAGAAAAAACCACCAAAGATTTATTTTTATATACATAATTTTTTATGACGAACCACTCACATGAAGCACCAACACTGTTTGATTGTTTACTAGCACCCACTACTAGGAAGCACCAAGTCCCCTTCTTCTGTAGACACCTGATCAACTTACCAAAAGCACCAACTGAAGCATTAACTTCACGGATTTGTTGCAAGAACAAAATTGTACCTTCTTGGATCTATGCAAGAATCGACTTATAGGAGGCACCAAACCCCAACCTCTACTCAAACATCCACTAAGATGGAAGCACTAACTCCCTGTTTTATAGGCTCCAACCCACACTCGATAAGGAACTCAATAATGGCAACCACTCTACATGTTATCAAATTTTTATTCACAACTCTCGTCCCTTTGTTTTCAGAAGCATACCCAACCTTCTTTGCACTCATTGTCCATTCCACAACAACTCTTTGTTATATTCTCTTCAACCCTCATATAGTTAACATTCTTCCCTCAACCTTCTCTTCTACACATGCACTCTAGGCATTTCCTCAACAACTCACTCACACACACGAAGCTCTCCACATAGCTCACTCAACAAGGCTTCATTCTCCACACTATCAAACTCAACGTTCTTAAGTTGTGTTCCTCTACAACACGAGGAATGATGTAGTCTTCTGTTGTCATTTACACTGCCCAAGTGTAATCTCATCATGGTTCTCCATCCTACTCTTGCATCATATTACATGGCCACTGCAACTGCATTAACTTTGAGAATGGGAATTTAAGTGTTTCACCATACTGAGAATTAATTCCAGTCAAACTGTGCACTCTAGTATGTAATTCCATGCTTATTAATTTCCCTTAGAGCTTAGATTATACTTTAGACATGTTGCTCTTGGTCTGTGGTAAGATCTTCTGCACCTAGTGATATTTTCCATTAATTATTCATGGTGTGCAAGGAATATTAGGGATGGTTGATTATGTTAAACATAGGCTCCATTAATTCACTTATGTATATCGTGGTTTGTTGTTGTCTTGAATCAATATATTCTTAGTCGCTATTGACTCCATTAGAAATTCTAGCTGCCAACTCAATCCATGCTTGCATAAATTCTATTACGACAAATAACCTTTTTTAGCATAACCACCATTTGTGAAGGGATCATCACCAAAGCTTCTGACTTCTTCTATGCCTACATAACCAACCATGGAAAATAGATAATTTGGCATAACTGCCAATTATGGAGACTCTGCTAAAAAGTTGCTGACCCAATCAATGTCATTAAACACATGTCCATATGAGCTAAGCATACAACGCTCAGTCTACAACATTTTTCATTTAAAATATCCCGAATGCCCATGATTTCTCAACAAACAAAACCTCCACAAAACAGTCTCTTAGGCACTCCTTTTTTTATTTGACGAGACCATCAAATGTTGGAATTATTTTTGTCTCTTGGCTCCATTACCCCAGCTAAATTCCTAACACTCCTTTGTTTTTCCTTTGAGGTAAGCCCTTCGGGCTTACGTGTTCTGTGGGTTCTCCCGACACCTCTTCCCATTGGTCCTATACCACCTCTTTTTTTGTCGTTGTGTGTCATTGCTCTGTTAGCTTATAACTCCCTCTCTATTCTCTTTCAAAACCTTTCAGGGTAGCTTCACGGGCTTCACTCAATGAACCTCTGACATTGCACATGCGTTCATGACATACTAAATAATACCCTTAATTTGACTACATATTGAAAATACTTCTAAAAATCTCTTTATTTAACCCCCTACTAATACGAACCTAATACACCTTCCCTATTTAAAAGAACCCTACTTTCACTACATATTGTTGGTATCCATTTTATCATTAACGTTTTTATACTCCTTTATATTTTTTCATTAATTTTGAGCTTCATTTTTCATACACAACATATAAAAATCCTTTACTCCCTATTATATGCTCAATATATTATGTCATTTTTTCTTCAATATATATCCCCCAATATGAATGCACATGATATGGTATTGCTCCCTAGTAAAACCCCATGAGAGAGTGATGCATCCTTTGATGCCCCCCATGGAGAAAGTGATACATTCTTTGATGCCATTGGCAGAGTTTTGTCTTATGTTTCAAGCTTTGTGAATTATCCCTAAACAAGAGGTGTTTCCTTTCCTTTGGTTCCAATTCAACATGCACAATCATTGAGCTCCATCAACACTTTTCCTAATAAAATCTATCACCACTTCATATGTTTGTAAAGAAATATAACCACGCTTTATAAGTGAGAGACTATAAGTTTATTGATATCACTGAGATGAAAAACCAATGATAAAGCAAGGTTAAATAGTTCCTTACCCAATGATACTTAACCTACCTTACCCAATGATACTTAACCTAACCTACCACACTGTCTAAGATATAGATCCATCTCATGATGGGTGAACTGGGGAACCATGATCCACATTCTAACAACGAACACCCATACTGGTCCATACATTAATATAGAGGCAAAAGTTTAAGCCACACAGAAAGAGATTAAAGTAACAATGAACTAAAATAAGTTGCTAAAAGCGAAAGTGGTGCAGGAATATAAATGCTTAAGCTAGTATGAGGCCAGTGATATTGATAGAGTATCATGATAGTTCAACCCAATTTACATAAAAGCACCCTGGCCTTGACTATAACAACGTTGAAAGTTTCTAGATGACTGCTAAAATTAAAATTTTAGCAATTATTTCTTAATTTTAAGAATTATAGAAAAATAAAAAATCACGTCATGACGCATATTTGATCCTGCGGGAGGGAAATTTTTCAGGGATCCGCTGGTTGAGGATGGGAAGATTTTATTTGATTATTTTGAATTATTATAAACTGGTCCGGGCGGATAATGATAATTGATGTGTTGGTGAGGTTGAGAATCTTCGAGATCTTTTGAGTTTGTTTGTGCAGCTGTCCAGTTGAAAGCCCGGCTCACGACAGCTTCTAGATCCGTATCTAATTTTAGTAATTCTAGCGTAATTGATGACGTGTCTTATCTGTTAATACAAAAATCTAATCCACAGTTTTGTGGGCGGCATATGCTAATCCATGCCAGGAATCTTCGTTGCACTTTTCGTCGCCGTGAGTTTTTTCCCAGTATAAAATAATTTAAAAAAATGAAGATAAAATTATATACATATAAATGAGAAAAATTTGAGATTTTAAATACTATTATTATATTAATAACTTTGAACATTCCAACTATATCATTGTGGATAAATGAAATTTGTATTTGTTTATTTAAAAGATACTTTATTATAAAAAATGAACATAAAATTATATACATATAAATGAGAAAAATTTGAGATTTTAAATACTATTATTATATTAATAACTTTGAAGATTCCAACGATACCATTGTGTGTTAAATGAAATTTGTATTTGTTTATTTAAAAAGAAAAATTTATTATAAAAAGAGGTTTGAAAAGGAAAAAATCACTTTATGGTTAATTATTTTGTTTTTTAAATAATTTATTGATAATTTGGTAGGAAAATAATTTATTATTATTATTTAAATATAATTATTAATATAATAGATTTTTTTTCCGATTAATCACATTATGAGGGTTTGGTTGACGTTTTGAACCAATTATTGTTCATAATGTTTGGTTGACATTTTGAACCAATTATTGTGGTCCATCCTCAGGGAAAAGTGAAAAAACAAACAATTTTAATTGGACCACATTAGTTAGTTTCAAAACGTGAACCAAATCCTGCTAATGTAATTAATTTGAAAAACATCTATCTATTTTATAAATCACAAAAGTCTTAAATCTAACCTAACTATTAATAATTTAAAGAGAAAAAACAATATCTTAATGAAAAATATCATTTTAGTTTTGTTCCAATTTATTTACAATTCCAACTCAACCTAATTTAATGCCATAAGTGAGAGTGAGAGGACATACGAGAGCTAAAAAAATAATCATTTTATATATTTATGTAAAGAAGAAGCGTAAGGTTTAAAAATTCAATTTTTAATTTACAAAAGAATATAAAAACAAATTAAATTAAATTAAGGAAATTTTAATGAAATCTTCATTAATGATAATGATTTTCCAAAATAATAAAAATTAATCAAATAATAAATTTGCATATTAGTCGTTTATAGAAATCAATTTTAGTTAATATATATATATTTTTAAAGGAAATGATCGCTTTATTATAGTATTTTATGAAAGTTAATTTGATTAATAACATTAAAAAATGAATATTTTATTTAAGTATTTTATTTATATGTTTTAAATATTAATTTTATTTTTTTAAACAAATAATAATAAATATGTTGAAATTAATTTATATAAACAAATATTATTAAAAAGAAGTTAGTATTTAAAGAGATTTGATATTTTTGACACTTGATAGATTTAGAGTTAAGATGGATCTAGGGTAGTTTTTTAATTTTTAATTTTTAATTTTACGTTTTTATTTTGATTGAGTCAAAATGCTTATATAATAGACATGACATTACATCATCTTTTCCATATTGGGCTAGAGAGTGTCTCTTGGTTTATTTAGGAATAGGCTTTCTAGAATGTCCATTATTTAAAAAATAAAAAAATAGGGATGACCTAGATTTAATGATCTAGGAGTATTCTTTGTTATATACATGATCCAACGAATGAAATATAGTGTTTTCAAACCATTTTTCAGTTTCCTACCTCCACCCTTGTCCTAGCGTTACAAATTTTGAGCATTACAATGGACACATAAGTATTTTGATGACTATTGACATTTATCACCATTTATTTTATATGGTTGTGCTAATTATATTATAAATTTATGCTTGGCAACATAGTCATATAAAAAAATTTACAAAAATATTGCTTCAAAGTACAACAATCATCATTCTTCCATTGCTTGAATTAAAAAAGAGGTCATATTTAGTATATTATAACACTTTTTTTCTATGTGGTTCATGGACCTCGGAGATCGGTGACCACTACATCAATGGAATATTTGTACCAAGTAGATCTATTGAAAGAATCGCTTCCTGTTGGCTCAACCATAGAGTCTGACCCCGACAGTGTCGAGAGAATTGAATCTGCGACGTTCTCAATAGCAAAGGTGCTTTAACGATGGGGACTTGACCAAGCTAACCCTCGGGGCTAGAATACTATAACACTTACACACCTATACATATAAACACTCCAAAAAATATCTAAAATCCTACAGCCTCTAATCTACATATATTATTGTTGACTATGTATGAGATGCACACCAACAATATGAATTACATCATCCCAATAGGGAGGAACATATACATGTTGAAATTTGGGTAGCTTTGGGATGAATTTCCCCTAAGGGTACCTAACTACTCCATGACAGAAACCTAAAGCCCCATATGAAGCCCATCTCGCCCCAAAGGAAGAACTCAATTCAACTAAAGAATTATTATTTGATAAAATTTATACTAGTCAAAGAAGTTGGTTAAAAGAATTATTTGGGCAAATAATTATATAATTTGACAAATTCAAATTTAAAATAGTTTCGCTCTAAAAGACCAAAGTCAGCTTCAGCTGGGGTTTCAATTATCCTCAATCTATTTGTATAAATTGAGACCCTTGAATCTCATAGAGGATTATCGATCATCATTATTTCTTTTACTCCAAAATGATTGCATTCTTCTGAGGTTTGATTATCTACTATGGTCTCGCATCACTGAATGGATTCACATCTGTGGCAAAAAACTCTCACTCCCTCGCATGAACAGCTACATGACTTTCGCTCTTGATTGGCATATGATCTCCCTCTACTATACTCTTATGCTATAAGACTTCACTCTCGCACTATACTCTCATAAGAATATTCTATATTTTTAATACAAGACTCTTGCATATGTTGCAACACTCTCACATTGGCATTCACTATTTTGAATTATACCCTAGCTTGGCATCTCTTTGTTCTAGATTATACTCTCACACCTTATATGGTCTCACATCCCTATATTGGATACTCAATCTGGCACCTTGTCCTAGATGTGATCTCAATTTGGATATCGGTCTTGCATCGTTGCACTGGATACATACTCTTGCATTTTGTTGGATATGATCTCATATTTTCAGAATTAGTCTCGCATCTCTATGGAAATAGTCTCACATTGGTTTGATTCACATTATTGCACAAGCATCAATGTATGACTATGTTCTCTGCGATTTGATTGGCTTCAATACAAAATATGTATGGCTTTGTTCTCTGCAATTTAATTGGCATCAATACACTGTATGTATGACTTTGTTCTTTGCGATTTAGTTAGCATCAATGCTTAGTATGTATGGCATTGTTCCTTTGCAATTTAGTTGGCATCACCTCATAGTATGAATGGCATCAATACTCTTTCATATATATATATATATATGCCCTCGTAATCTATGGTCTATCTAGGCTCAAAAGCATCATCTTATATGGCTCACATTATTTTTGAGATACATGTTGAGATCTTGTCTCTAGTGACCCTTAAAGAGAAATCCTAATAAGGACTATAATCTTGATTTAGATATATATGCAGAGACCTTATTAACTGACACAACTTTGTTAAAGGGTACTGATATTTTCAATATTACCTAATAGTGATCTAATATAGTCTTGTTCTTATAGTGACATAGCTCCATGATGACAATATGATTTAGTAATGAAAATGTTTCTATGATTCAATAATGACAGTGTTGCCATAATTCAGTGATGACAGTGCCTCCATAGTAGATATGACAGATATGTTAACAACTCTCTTGGATTATCTTTGTTCATTTCAAAAACGAAATTGTGAATTGGCTTGGATTGGCCCTAGGAGGCTTGAGGTTATGATGTAACTCTATATGGATGTACTTTGTGTCTCAACTAAACAATTGATGAATATCTAATAGAAGAAAAAGAATTAAATTTCAGATTCCCCCCTAGAAGGGTTTTTCCCTCGTCCTCAACCAAACCCTGGTGTCATTATTGTTGATGCTTTTCTTTTGTCATTCCTTTATGTTCCACTGCAATGTTGATGTTATTGTTCTTTTTGTATAATTGTTGATGATGTTATGACATAATGGGGTGAATGCAATAAGTAAATGTTGAAAAGATTATAATGAAATTATCTAAAGCAAAAAAGAATATAGCCCTAAGAAAATTTAACATGGTGTTAGAGATGGGCTGAAGAAAAGTCATGGATATCACCACTTGAAGACACTAATGGATCAAGTAGAATGAAAGATGTTGGAGACCTAAAAGAAACCTAGGGTTTGAAGGAAACCCTAGGAAACTTTGTTCTAACAAGAAAAATTAGATAACATGAGGTTAGGGTTTGGGAGAAACCCCTAAAGTATGCTTGGAAGAAATGCCTGGATATGATGATTACTAAGAAGTTATTTCAGCACCTATGACAGATTCAATTTAACTCTAATTGGGCTAGTCTTAGTTGGGCATAGCTTCTGATGAAGACAATTGAGAAATATTGAAGGATACATTAAAATATGGACGATGGATGGTAATGACTGTTGAAGGTTGGATTTTTTAGTGTCCTATGTCTAGGAATCTAAGTCTTTTTAGTCTTGCAATGTATCTAAGGTAGAAATTGTGATTATTAGTCATGAATCAACTAATTATTATTCTTTAAAGGGTATAGAATTAGGTATTTTGTAAGGCTTGTCATTTTGATTAAGAGGCCAATGTCTAAAATTATGTTTCTCCTTACAAAGCACAATTGTGAAAGGTCTTTGGTCACTTGTAAAAAGGTAAAAAAATCATGTCACAAGTCTTTAGTTAATGTGAGTGGTTTAGTCCCATCTTAAGTAAGAGTTAGCAGGCCACCTTAGTTTAGTAATAATGTCTTCATCAAAGCAATCATGCAATGATCATGAACAAAGTTTTGGAGGCGTCCTTACATCGGTTTGGATGTCATTTCAAAATGACAGCATGTGAGCTTAGGAAAGGATAATGGTCAGAGGATAGTGATTTAAATTCCCAATGCACTATAAAATTTAGAAAAAGCATTGCACGTTCATGATGCTTCTCCCTTAATCATAATTTTCACGATCACCTTCACTCCAAGCCATTCAGAGTGATCATTTGAACCTACATTATTATCTCTTAGCGCTCAAATTTTCCTTATTAGCATAAGAAAAGTCAAGAGGTCTAGTTCTTTCATTGCGAAAGGGAGGTAGAGGCACTGCAAATCCACACAGGTTTCAATTTCTTGCGACTTGATGATCCAAATTCTCTCATAGGTGAAAATTCGGGTTTTCTTTTGTCTTTCAGTCATGATAGAACTATGAGATTTTATTTAAAATCCAACGCAACCCATCTAGATCTTGCAAAAGGAACAAAATTGTTGTCGCTTCTTTTCTGCATTTCACTGCGTTATTTCTTTTTTAGCGTTGCGCTTTCATCCTAATTTGCTACAAATCCACAAAGTGAGACATTTCCCTTCTTTGTCACTGCCAATTTTCCTTTTCGCTGTGAGAGCCTCTACATGAAAATAGTTTCCTTAGCTTAAAGACTATAACAAAGCTTTTTCTCTTTGAAAATTTATGCTCAAAGGTGTTTAGAGGTCAAATGTTCTAGAGTTGCATTTCTGGTTTGTGCGCTGCAACTATCCCTAGTTTTCTCTTTTTCAACAACCATGAAATTTTGGGCCCTATAGGGTTTTCCTGAAGAAGTCTGGGGTTGTGTTTCTTGGTAAAATTGTTGGATTGCGTTTTAAAGATATTGTCATAAGATTTAAAATCCATAACATCTCTATTGTTGCTCAAGAAATTTGTTCATAAACTCAAACTATCCATTATTGCAAAAGTGAAACCATGTGAACACCAGAAGACAAAAAACACAAAAGAGAAGCCATTGTGCATTTTGAACCACATGACATCACAACCATTAATGAATATCCAACCACTAGGATGTATTTTGAAAAAGAAGGGTGCATGAGATTCTGTGAAAGAATTCAAGGATATTATTTGCAATTAACAAAGGAATTTGCTAGGGGTTTTGGTGGTGTACAAGAAAAAGTAGGAAGCATGAATTTTCCTATCTTAGATCAATACATAGCCAAGGATACTGAGATACCTTTAAGTGGAGAGGAATGGTTCAAAGGGATGGATTTTGTTTTTTTTTTCTTTCAAAGACTTTATCAAGCCAAAACATAGGAAAGGGTATGGTTCATTTGTTCCAAGGAGCTATTTACAGGATCATGATGGAAAACTGTTGGAGGTCATCCAAAGGTACCTCACATGTGAGGGGAGGTTCAATAGGGTGTATCACTATCACATCAGGCTCCTAATGCATTTTACTGTCATGAAACCTTTAAATCTTCTCTATTACCTGTTTAGGAGTGTATGTAAAATGATTGATAGGGTTCAGACTAAAGGAAGTCAAGTTGAGGCCAGTTTGTTCAATTTCTCATTAACTAAATTTTTGGTAATGAAGGAGATTGAGAAGAAAGAGTAGTCATGGCAAGAATTATCGGTCTCTTCGGGATGGGAAAACCAATCTTCAAACAATCAAATGACTAAGAAAGACACTCCTTCAGTTGTGATTAAAGAAGCTTCACTTGTAGCAACAAGTTCAATAAAGAAACCTATGACTAAAAGCAAATTGGTTGGGAAGAAAAGTGCTAAGAATCTATTGTTTTCCCATGAGGTAGATAAGGTGACATCCCCTGAGGTAGAAAGGGTGGTAAGGGTGCCAAGAACTAGAGCTACAACCAAGAGATTTGTAACAAACCTAGTGAAAATTCCATGTAATAAAAGTTAATAAACGAAAAATAATAACCACGGTTGATGGGACACTTATTCCAAGTTGAATGTTAAGCAAACACATAGTGATGGGGATCACTTGTGGTTGTTTAATGGGTAAGGAAAATGGCAAAGGCAATGGCTAAGGATTTGGAAAGGTAGAATGACATTTTTCGCATATTTATTTACTAAAATAATGGAAATTAGGAGAAAAGGGAGGTGAAACGTCAAAGGTTGCATGTGAGGAGAAAATTAAAGGAAAATAATGGAAAATGAAGAAAATAGAAGCATCATTCATAAAAAGGCTTCTGAGGATCAATTGGTAACATTTTTTCAGTTTAGTTTTGGAGCTCTCTCATTATTCTCTCTCTCTCTCTCTCTCATACTCTTGGATACTTAGAGTTTTCTTGGAGCACTCTTGGAGGGTGTGGCATACTTGTATTTTTGGAGTAAGAAGGAAAAGGAAGAGTAGGAAAATGCAAGTGGACATCATGATCAAAAACTACAACAATATTTTCTTGTAGGTACCAATTTTCATGTATGTTTTCCTCACTCGTTTTCGCATGCATGACATATGCATGTGGATTATTGGCCATGATATGTCACTGGCATGGAGGATTGCCTGGATTGATAATGGATTGCCTAGCCTTGCCATTTCTTGGATAGACACGGAGATTATGGGTTTATTTCATTGTTTTTTTTTGGCTGGTTCTCATGTTTCCATAGCTTGGGTTGAGTTACTACTTCCTGGAGCCTTGGTTGGTGTTACACAGTAATTTGTCACTGACCTCATCTCAGTCCCTCCGTTGTGTCATACATCAGATAAACATGTCCATATCTTCCAACTCATGCAAGAAGATTAAGCAAGTGCTCTCTAATGCTGAAGATTGACCCTCTTTGCCTAAGTTTCTACATCGTTGCAAGTAAACCCTTAAAAAGTGCAATGGTTCCCTGTCATGAACTATATCGTTGCGACGTCGTCGCAAGTGTACACGTGTTTCCTACAACAGTCAAATTTTATGGCTTGGTGCAAGTCTTCCAGATGTTTATTGCAACGATTGGTCGAAACACATTGCTCCCTACAATGTCATCGCTAAGCCCTAGTTTATGACCTGCGATGATCCAGATTTGGCGAATTAGTTCAAACAATCGGCCTTCTGGGTGATTGTAGAGCTGGTTGTTGGGTTAGATTGGTTCACCTTTCCTCCTCTGGGATGGTAGTTCCACCTTTTATGGAACCTCCCTTGAGGATAAGCTTCCTCTCCCTTATTTTATGGAGGCTCATCCTCCTATAAAAGCACTCACCATTACTATGATCAGGTAGTTCCTAGTTACTGGTTATTAGTTGGATTGAAGCAGATTAGATAGCTTTGGTGTGAGTTTGACAAGTGTGGAATTGCTGATAGTTTGGTAAGAGGTTGTGGAGTGCCTTAGCCTTGCATTAGAGTTTATGAGTGAGAGAGAGATATTATTCATTTGGGAGACCCATTATTGAGAGTGAATGCTTGAAGGAACATATCGGCTAGACCCTCCAAGAAGGCTTGCAACATCAAGGCTTGGTTGTAAGCTTTGCTCTTGATTTATTTTAATACAATAAATAATGATTCCCTATATCTTGTGTACAATTTACTTCATAGCTTACGACTCCTTGACTTTATAAGTAAATAGATCATTGTTGTTCTCGGTTACATGCTCTGTTGTTTTCTTGTGGTGTTTCAGGTTGATTGCTCATTAAGGAGAAGGTAATGGAAGCTGGAGTGGCACAATGAAAGCTTCATCGAACACCAGTTTTGAGGTAGGCCTCCAATGATGACTATTTAAGGAAATCGATTGTTGTTTTGTTTTTGCTGTGACTAGACCCACTCTAGGGCTAGAGGGGTTGCCTCTATCCACTTCCTACCTCACAAGTTGGCGACTCCGCTAGGGAGTCCTTTGTATGTTTTCTTCTTGTTTACTCTTGGTTTATCTTTTGATTTAGTGTCTATTGAATTTTGGGGTTGCACCTTCAGTTTTTGGATTACCTGGGTCAATCTAGGAATTCCCCTTACTGTTTGGGAGAATAGCATGGTGTTTTTCAGGTGTTATCATTTGTCCTTTTTTTTTTTAAACTTGTCACTAAAAATAGCTTAACAGCTGCGACGATGTCACCCTATCCTCTTTAGTAAATCTGTTCTTCGTTGATTACCTGTTGTACAGTCGCAACTTTTCCTGAAATTGGACTGTCGCAGAAGATAGGTGTACCCCTGTGATGATGCCGCTCAGTTGTTGTCTCTACACTTGTGACGATTGGCTTATCATCACAAGTTGCTTGTTATAGGCTCAATCGTCACAAGTTGCTTGTTATAGGCTTGCGATGATTCCTATGCAAGTTGGTTTTTTCAACTTTTCCTCCTCAAACCATCAGTCTTGCTTACCCCCTGCTGTTTTCTGTTTCCCATCAGCTTGTTTTGATTGCTTTGGTAAGGCTTGTTTCTCCTTGACTTCATTTGAGAGAGTCTTGTGTTTTAGACCTTGTGACCTAGCTCTTTGAAGTGTTTCAAACCATTTTATTGGGTTACTTGTCTATCCAACGTTCATTCACAACCATCTTATTGATTTGCTTGAGGCTGTTTGCTGCTTGTTTTCTTGCTGATTGATTTTTAGTGTTGATTATTGAATCGATTTCCCATATTGATTCGATTTCTTCACTACCAAGCATAGATCACACTTGTTTGGATCGATTAGGTTTACACTTGCTTGTTTGTCTCTTTAAATTAAAAAAAAAATCAAGAGATTGCATTCATTTAGTATACGAAAGTGAAAGTACATTTGCGTTACGCATTTTCATGTATGAGAAATTGGGAAGCGAACTTTAAATCTTTCATTAGTAGTATCGAGGCACTATAGGATTAGTGTGTTGATGCATTGTGTTTCTTAGCACTTGCATTTGCTTGTCTTGGTTTTGTGATTACTTGGGAATGAAATCTCTACCTTTCTTTAAGTAGGTATTCATGGAAACGATTGATGCTTTACTCATTCTAGTTGCATCTTAGGGATTTTTGACATAAATATGGTAGGGCCTGAAAACCAGAACCTAATTCAAGATCAACTCTAAAATCAACTGAATGAACTTAACAACGCATTGGAACTTAACACAATTATTTAGAGGTCTAGGCTAGAGACATGTTCCGGCGTCATTAAACCTAGTCACTCTTGTTTTTGCTGAAGGTTGGGTGGTTCCTCCTTCTCTGACTCAAGAGCTGCTAGTACAGACTCGTGCTCCCCGTACTGTCGAGTATATATCGGGATACCCCACTAGGTTATCATCCTACATCCATAGGAAGCCGTGTCTACCGCCTTACGAACCATAATGCACTAAACACAGCATTTGGGAATATTTACTGCCGTACGGAAAGTCCTTGGTCATTTCTCTTTCATTTGATCACCAAGGTGTATATGCAGTTTTACAATTTGTCTGGTAAACCTTTTGCCTAGTTCTCTAGAGTAGTCACTTTCGTTCCTTTTCGACTCCCTAAAATAAAAGGATCATTTGAGCACTTGTCCTTTCAGGCTCATTAAAAATTCGAAGGTGACTAGAGTCATCTTTTGTCCTTTTCTCAACTCTTTAAAAATGAAAAGGTCAAGTTTTGTTCCTGTGTCATACAATTTATTTGACCATGTTCACATTTTCCTTGTTAAATCTTGATTGCATTTCAGTTTGCATAGGATTGTTTTCCCTGCTCATTTATCTTTTCCTAGGACTTTTGAGTTAAATCATCCTGGCAGAATCACCGATCCCATCTCCCATACCAAGTGACCAAGGCTCTGCATCTTCTGCCACTTCTAAGGTACCAGCTTTTAGTGATACCCTTCCTATTGTTCTGAGTATTCAACCGCTTAAATCTCATGCCCAAGAAGAGGAGTTGTATGATATCACTTGGCACCCTATTTGGGAACCTTCCAAAGAGGACTTCCCCGTTACTCTTTCTGGTATTTTGGTCCTGATGTCTTCTTCTGACATGGATGAGACGAACCCCGTCTCTGGTGAAGAAAACTTTATGGAAAGTAGCGAAATCCCTATACCTATGGAAACTTCACCCTTTCATGTTACCCGTCTTGGTATCACATTGCATTTACGCTACCATGCTTTGGCTGATATCATGAGTTCCAGGCCTCCCCCTACAAGTTCTATGTGTTCTCGTACTGTAGCTCTAACCTTAGAACCTTTTATACCTCAGATTCACAATGTGACTGTCACATTTGTCACGACTATACCTACTATTTGTGTGGCTTCTTCAACTCCCGCTTTTAGTGCCGTTGATGTACCCTCAGTGATGACCACTATTGCTGCCGGACCTTCAGTCGGTCCTACTAGTGGTGGTCCTTCAGCATCGGCATCTGGAGTTGTTAATCCCACCAGTAGTGTTCCACCTTCTTCTGGTTCCATTTCAACAGGGTGGACGTATGACCAGTACATGCATGCTTTTCAAAATTTGGATCTGTAGAATCCGTTTAATTATTACGGTTCTTGAGGAGCTCATATTTATCACCCTAGATCAATCCCATCTCAGCCTGCGGTTGAGGTTTTAGTTTCTTTATCTATTGCTTGGGGCCGTACTGATTATCATGGTGGCCATGCACATCCTTCGGCTTTTCAAGGTCCACCCTATCAAGGTCAGCCGTCTTATGGGTAGTCGTATCAAGGGCAACCTTATCCAGGGCAACTTGCTGGGCCACAAGGACAACCCTTATAGGGACAACCTTCGGCCTTCACTGGTTCCTCTTTTACTTACTTTGGGCAGCCTTTTGGTCAATTGGGTCAGCCTTACATCCAACAAGGCCAATCTAGTGCCGAACAAGGTCACCCCTCTAGACAAGTAGGCCAACCTCAAATCCAGCAAGGCCAACCTACTGTCTAGCTTGGTTAACCCTCTAAGCCTCAAATCCAACAAGGCCAACCTACTGTTCAGGCAGCTCAACCCTCTGGTCAGTTAGGCTAGCCTTCGGTTCCACAAGGTCAACCCATTACCGAGCAAGCTCAACCTTCTGGACAAATGGGTCAACCTCAGTCTCAACCAGGCCAACCTTCTAGCTAGATGGGTTAGCCTCAGTTTCTACAAGGACATCCGTCTCGTCTCGTTCAACCGGGCACTCAAACGCTTGTTGTTTCTCAAGCTCCACCTGGTTTCAAGACCTAGTCTAGACTCCAGACCTAACCTAGTCTCCAAACTCAAGTTAGATTTCAAACCCAACCTGCTTATCAAATGCAGCCTGGACCCCAGACAAAATTTGGAGCTCAGTCACAATATGGTCTTCACAACCCCAAGGGCAGCCTCAAACCGCCCCGTATCAAAATTATCAACAACCATAGGTCAATCCTTATTAGAATTTTTAGCAGTCGTATGCTGCTCTTGTTGGCCAAGTTGGTAATCAATGGGATGTTGGTGGTCAAAATCCAGGTCATCCATCTAGTTATACTTATAATCCCTATGGACAAAACCCTTACAGACAAATCCCTTACGGACAAATCCCTTATGGGAAAAATTTGCATGGGAAAAATCAATGGGGGCAACTAGGAGCTAGATGGAACTCTAATGCCATTTCTTATCTGCGACCTCAGATGTCCTTCAATCCTCAATTACCTTTCTTGGCGACTTTGGAACTGCCTGACGTGTCCAAGCTGACAAATGATCCCATTCTTCATAATCCATATTGGCCACCGATTCCGACTAAGATTCTTGGTGATTGTCCCAAATTTGATGGTAAATATGGAGAAGATCCTCAAGCTCATGTCATGACCTATCACCTATGGTGTTCATCTAATTCAGGGCTTGATGATTCTATTTGGCTCCGTCTATTCTAATGGACTCTCATTGGCTCTGCTGTGAAATGGTATATTGAGCTAGCTTGTGGAAATTTCCAGGACTTTAACTCGCTTGCTATGGCATTTCTAACTCATTCTCAGTTGCCGATTCGTTATGAAACAGGCACACACCTCCTAACATCTTTGAAACAGGACACGACAATGCATATCTCTGATCATATTCATGAATGGAGGAGGCATCGTCGTCTGATTAAGTTCTGGATCCCTGATCAACTTCTGACTGACTGGTTTACAACCTTGTTCGTCGATCTGATAGCCCAAGATGTTGCTATGGGGGCATGTGTTACTGAAGAGAAGGCTATTGCGCATGCTCAGTATCTTGACTTGGTTTATTCCTAGTTCGGTACGCTATATGATTATTTGCTTGATGCTCCACGACCTGAAACTTCCAAAGCTCTGTCAATGCCATCTATTGATGGTGTCATTGGTTTCGTTAGTTCATCCTTTGGAAAGTCTTCTGCAAACCCTGCGAAGCAAAAGTTTGCTTCTCCAACTGAAAATGCTTCTCAAGCCCCATCCCATCCTGGTAAAACATCCGAATTTAATGCCATCTAGTCCATCGCGACAGATAAAACTTCGAAAGGTAAGAAAAAGGGTAAGGGGAAGAACAAAGCTGATCAACCAAAGCAAGGTCCTCCTAAGCCTCCAGCCGAGGAAGGTGCCAAGTGCAAACCTAAGTACCCTTGTCTCATTTGCGATGAGGATCACTATACTAAAGATTGTCCTAGACAGTCTGAGGTTAGTCGTTTGCTTAAAGGTGCCCCTGGGACTCTTGCTGTGCTCAAAGAGCCTTTTCCCTCACAATAGACTCAAATGGTGGCTGATCAACCTCAATCTTCTTCCACTTCGGCTCTCAAGTCTTTATGGCTGGGATGATTCCCATCCATATTAGTACTCGGTCAAAAGAATATCCTCCACCCGCCGAGAAGGAAACTGAAATCCCCTCCAGTATTCCTTCATCCAGTACTGGTCCTCTCCATATTAAGTAGCCTAGTACCGAGTCAGTCATTCGACCTCCTCCAAAGGGAGTGCTCTGAAAGTCTTCTTACAACCCTAATGCTTGTGCTGCACAACACTATAGCATTGTTGAGGACCTAGCCCAAGCCCCTTCGGCTTTGTCTGCATTGGAAGTCCTCCGGAGCTGTCCCTCCCAGAGGAAGTCTCTGCTATCAACCATTGGTGGCATTAACCCAACCGATTCGGATTTGATCACTTTTGATCTTGATAATCAGGTACCGAGATTACCTCATCAGATTGCTTTCCTCATTCAAGTCGTCATTAACTCTAAGAATATTCATCGCACTGTTATTGATGAGGGCATCTCCATTGGCATCATGTCTGTTGCTTGTTGGAAGGCTATTGGTTCCCCGATGTTGAGTCAATCTCCTAATACCTTGGAAGCCTTCAATGGAAGAGATTCCTGTCCTTTTGGTATCCTCTCGCGTTTGCCTATTGCTCTGGAAGGGAAGACAATTGAAGTTGAGGTCGAAGTTGTTGATGCAAATTTGACTTACAACCTCCACTTAGGTCGAAACTGGATATATCATGCGAGCTGTGGCTTCATCTCTATTTCATGTCCTTCGTTTTCCCCATCAAGGGAAAATCGTCACGGTTGACCAATTGTCCTTCTTCACTTCTTCTTCTTCCGATGGCAATGTGCTTTTTGTGGAGCATACCTCTGTTCCATATGAGACTGTGGGTACCGGACTTTTTAAAGATCTTGCCCTTATGGGTGTTTTTTCATTCCCACCTCCCAACATCACTCCCATCAATATGATTTCTATCTATTCTGACCCTTGGGTCCTCCCTCCTGTCGATCAAGCAGAATCCTGGGGCGATGTCATGCCATTGAGTCCTGTTGAGCTGAGCTATGTCGAAATTGTTTCTGCATCAGCTTCATCTTCTAGACCTGCTCCTTTGAGCAGGGCTCTCGACATGTATGTACAATCCCCTTAGTTTAGAAATAACACTTCTTTAGATCCGTTACAAGAAATCTTTCCTTTTGATGAAGTGATTATTGAGACTATGCCTTTTGAGGAGCCTCCTTGGTTTGATCATCACCATCACTCCTCGTTTCTCCCTAGCCACGGGGCCATGACTACTTGCCTTGAGCAGTTTGCTTCTCATGTCCCCTCCCAACCCCTTTAGATGCCTATTCAAGTCCATGAAGTTTTCTCTAAAGGCAATATGGGGAATGTTATGCAAACGATCCTTATCGACATCTCTGTCAAACCAGGGATTGTCAAGAATATACACATTGGAGTAACTCGTACTTCCGCGGAGATTAAAATTTACACTGACCTTTTCAAAGAATTTTGCAACGTTTTTGCTTGGTCATATGAAGAGATGCCTGAAATTGATCCTAGTATCATGGTGCATGAGATCCCTATGTGTCCCGGTGCCAAACCAGTTCGACAACGTTTATGCCCTGTGCACCTGCAAAAGGCTGCAACTATTAAAGGCGAAGTTGAAAAACTTCTTAAAGCTGGGTTTATTTACCCTATCCTGCTCACTGATTGGGTCTCTAATATTGTCCCTGTGACCAAGAAGCAAGGCACTATTAGGGTTTGTGTTGACTACCGTGACATTAATCATGCCTGTCCCAAAGATAATTATCCTCGCCTTTCATTGACCAGCTCATTGACGATTGTGCTGGGAGTGAAATTTATTCGTTTATGGACGGCTTTTCTGGTTACAACCAGATCAATATATCACCTGCAGATCAACACAAAAGCACCTTCATATGCCCGTGGGTTACCTTTGCCTATAAGAAGCTCCCTTTCGGTCTCAAAAATGCCAGTGCTACCTTCCAATGCGCAATGTCCTCTGCATTTCATGACATTTGTCACATTGTGCAACCATACCTGGATGACCTTCTCGCTCATTCAGCAAAGCACCATGACCATCCAAATCACCTCTGTGAAATTTTTCTTCACTGTCAACACTACCGTATCCATCTTAATCCACATAAATGTGTCTTCTGCATTGCATCCGACAAATTCCTTGGGTTTGTCGTCTCCAAGGAGGGCATCCATCTGGATCCCCTCAAGGTTAAAGCCATTATGAATCTCCCTCCTCCTGCTTCTTTGCATCAGTTGTAGAGTTTGTAGGGTAAAGAAATTTTTTTATGTCATTTTATTTCGAACTACGTTGAAATTGCTGAAGGCTATATGCGCTTACTGAAGCATGACACCTCCTTTTTTTGGTATGCCACTGCACAAGAGTCATTTGAGCAACTCAAGGCACTCCTTGTCTCTGCTCCTTTATTGCGTCCACCTGATTATCACCATGACTATACTCTTTATCTAGCCGCCGCTGATAACACAATTTGCATGGTCATGGTTCAAGACGATGATGATGGTACCGAACATATTTTCTATTATCTCAGTCGCAATATAATCGACACGAAAAATCGATATTCTTATGTCGAGAAGCTCGCTTTGGCAGCTATTCATGCTGTCCAACGATTTCGTCACTATATTTTGTTGCGCTCGACCACGGCGATTTCTGATTGCAACCCGATGACATACATCTTGTCGCGTTAGTTGCTGGGGGGAAAATACTCAAAATGGATTGTTATCCTTCAAGAGTTTGATTTGGAGTTTACTATGGCCAAGTCTAAGAAATCCCTTGTCTTCGCTGAATTGTTGTGCTCGTTACCATCCACTACCGCACCCTCTCGATTAGAGGATCGCATTCTGGATGATAATCTTTTCTTGATCAGCACCCTTGATCCTTGGTACAAGGATATTATTGTCTACCTCCAAACGTCCTCCTTTCATCCCGATTTGTCCAAGGATGCTCGGCAACATATTTGCCATCATTCTCAGCGTTATTGTATTATCAGGGACACCCTATACCATCTCAGCGTTGATTCTGTTCTCCACTGTTGTTTGACATTCGAGGAAGTCGAACGAGTCTTGAATGACTACCACTCTAGAAAGTGTGGTGGTCATATGTTCAGTTATGCTACTGCCCAAAAGATCCTCCGTGCTGGTTATTTTTGGCCATCTGTTTTTAAGGATTGCATTCTTGCCGTTCGTTATTATCATGCATGCCAAACCTACCAACGGAAGATGCGTGCGCCTCCCTCTCCATTACACCTTGTCATTACCGTTGGCCCTTTTGCCATTGATTATTTTACGAAATGGGCTGAGGAGATGCCTACATTATCTAATGAAGGTAAGACAGTGACTTAGTTTTTATTCAATCATGTAATTTCTTGATTCGGAGTCCCTCAGGCTATTGTCACTGATCATGGTTCTCATTTCTGTGGTCATATTATGACTGAGTTAACAACCTAGCTAGGCTTGCGTCATGATAGTTCGACACCGTATTATCCTCAAGCTAATGGCCAAGTAGAAGTCGTCAACAAGATGTTGGTCACGATGCTCTAGCATACCATTGGCATGCACAAGTCTAACTGGCATTTGATGTTGTTTTCTGCCTTATGGGTCTACCATACTTCCGTGAAGGATGCCACTAGATTCACCCTATTTCAGCTTGTTTATGGTCTGGAGGCTACCCTTTCGATTGAATGTGAGATCCCTTCTCTTAAATTAGCTGTCGAATTGCTCCCAAATACTACCTCGGTAGAAGAACGTCTTCTTTACCTAGAGCGGTTAGACAAGACCCGTCGACTAGCCTCTTTAGTCATTGAAGAACTGAAGAAGAGAGTCAAAACTCACTTTGATCAAACTATTACCCCTCGTTCTTTCATTGAGGGAGACTTAGTCCTGCTCTACGATCAATCGAATGATAAGCTGGGGGTAGGCATCGAGCCTATGTGGCATGGGCCTTATATTGGGAAATGCGTTTTGCAAAAAGGGGCCTATGAGCTGATTGATTATGAAGGGAACCCTCTAGATAAGCCCCAGAATTGGCTTTATCTCAAAAAATATTATGCATGAACTTCGTGCATCTGCTATGTACATACATGTGTGTTTTTAGTGTGTGTGCATGTGTGGCTTGGTGTGTAGGCATTATCGCCGCTTATTGTGTCTTTTTACTTCTTGTGCAGATGTCTAGAGCACCTTATATTGGTTTCACTGATGGTGCCTATCACAGTACCTGGAATCTTTCCTCCGTGGCATGGGTGATCTACGATCCTCACGGTGAGTTAGTAGACCTTCAAGGTGTTTGTCTAGGTTGTACCACACACAATGTTGCTGAATATATTGTTGTCATTGAACTATTGACCGAGGTTGTTAACCTCGATATTCGTGCGTTGGTTGTGAATCTGGATTCTCAACTTGTTGTTCTCCAAATTAACAGGTGTTATTCTGTTAGAAACCCTCAAATTTTAAGGTTGTATTTGGGTGTTAGATTATTGGAAAGAAATTTTGATTTTATCACATATCAACACATTCCAAGAAGATTAAACACATTAATTGATGCATTGGAAAATCATGTATTAGACAGACATTTACGCAATTTATAATCAAACATTGTATGTAGGCATTTAGACACAGTAAAAAACCATAGATAGTATATATATATATATATATATATATATAGATATATAGATATATAGATATATAGTGTGGTGCACCGAGGTGCTAAAAAATAGTGTGTGTGTCAAAAAATAGAGTATGTGTTTGTGATACATCTAAGACACATGTCTCTCAAAAATAGCAGAAAAAGAAACCTAGGCATCTACTATGGTGGGTTCTGCTCCCTATAGTAGACCATCGCCTGCACTACTCATGTAAGGAATCTATGGATCATAGGTGATACACCAGCAGTGTGTCTCTAATACTCTCACAGGACCTCCTCGAACCCCTTGTAATCTGGGATCCCCTCGGTCAGGTCCTTGAGGTTTTGGGCAATCTCCTCCTTTGCATCATTGCCTAGGCATGGTAGAGCCAACTCTATGTTTTCCTCCCTCCGTGTTGTAGGAGCGAGACCCACAGGCCTCTCAGGTCCCACATCTACAAATGAAATGAACATGATGATTAAGACATATACATTTAAAAATCCAAAAACATTATAAAAAACAAAAACATGTAAACAGTGTGGTGATTAACTAAGTGTGTTACCTCTCTCATCCCATTGCTTGCTAGGTGGGAGCAGCATGTCAGGATCTCCTCAGAAGTTTGTGCCCGCATAGGGCCAATCCTCAACAAGAACTGTCTACTGATCTAGCCACTCCCGGAAGAGTACTCCCCGTGAGACTGGTCGACCACCACCTCTTCATGGCATCACATGTGCCCATCTGGTGATGCGAGTCTCTCGTAGTCCTGGCACGTACAAGGCCATGTCTGCAACTGAATTGATGGTACCTGCTCTAGCATGAGCGGTATCAGGATGGACCCATATCCAAACTGTTTGGTCTCTCTGGGTCGACATTTGGTCAGTTGTCTCTTCATGTTCAGAGACACTGCCTCAGCCTAGTCATACATGGTCAGGTTAAGGCAATCTAGAGCCAACTGTAGTTGGGTCTTAGTTGCCTCATGTTGTGCCAGAGAGTCTGCTGCTCTCGTAATCATGAACAATAAGACATGAAGTGTCAAATCCTCCATGGTTGGGATCGACAATTTCCCATTGGTGGCTGATTTGTGTGCCCCCGGGCACGCTCGTGCAATCAGCATGTTGAGAGTCTCTCCAGCAACCCTCATACCCTCCATGCGAGGTTTCTCACCTTGACGAGATAAGCCTATCAGAAAGTATATGTCGGTCACATCAAACTCAATCTCCTGACCCCAAATAACAAACTTGCCCTCCGTCGGGTTCCACGAGGGAATCAAGAACTCGAGCAAGTCTAGCTGTGCCCGAAGGAGCGATGTGAGGAAAAATTTCAGTAGACGGCAGTTTTGTAGGGCTCTTCTGCATTGAGGATCATTGAGTGCTCTTTCATCATCAACGTCATGAGTTCGCTCGTGCCACACGTACACCATTATCACAACCTACATAAACCAATAACATCAAGTAGAATTATTTTGACTGTTCAAAATGCTGCCAAAATGAAAAATTCATAGTTCACAGCCCCGTCATAGTTGTTTTTAAAAAAACAGCGACGGATCGATTTCGTAGTTCATTTTTTGTCAAATCTTCGCGGTAGTACACCTGTTTCCCGCGACGATGCCGATTGTGGTGGGTGTGAAATCCTCGGTCATTGCTAACCCGTGAGGGATTTCCGCGACGACCGAGGCACATTGCAAAATAAAAAATTCACCAAAAACCACCTAAAATGCATAAAATTCAACTTCAAAATGATCAAAATTCGGAGAAGGGATTGGTGTACTTACTTGATGAAAGTCTTGTGCGAAATGGTCGACCACAGGTGATGGAATTGAGTTCCAAAAATTGCATAGGTATGTAGTTGAAAATTTACCAAAGGTTAAAAACTCAAAATAGAATGTAAAAATGATTTACCATAGGCCTTTATATAGATATTTTTCAAAATTTTAGGGTTTTAAACTATAGGGTTTGGGTTTTTGCAACATGTTTTCGGTTTTACCTATGGTTTTAGGGTTTTTGACCTAAATTTTCAAATTTATAGTGCATTTTTGTTGCATGGATCTTATACTTTGTTTTTCTGTGCAGAAACAAGGATGATGGATACATTTAATGATTGATACATGCTTGGTCCATATTTTGAAATATTCTACAAGTCTTCTTTAAGATCTTTTCTGACTTACAAAAAACGAAAAGATTGCCGAGTTTTCCTTTTTTACTCATTAAACAGAATAAAAAGGCGGTCCACTTTCAGCTCTTTTCCGACCGTATAAATACGAAAATATGGACGAGCTTTTGTCATTTCAAGTTCGATTTCGGTTATGAAACGTCGTGTCTCTGATCCCTTTTTTTACTTTTTTTTCGGATCGGGAACACTAATTATGAAAAGTACTCCTTGATTGTAACGGTCAAGCGGTTCTCTCGAGTATTGTTTTCTACTTTTTCGGGCTTGAGGGACACAAATTTACAAAAAAGGACCCCCCTAGATTTTTCTTTTCCATGTCTTTTCCAAACTCCCTAAACATGAAAAATACTCCGAATTTTACATATGTCAGACTCATTAAACTTTAATGACATTGGACTCGTCACCTTGATGAGACTCGAGCTTCTCCTCCCTAGGGCTCGCTAAAATATCACTAGGTTGGATTCGTTCAAAGGTCAAACTTATATCACAAGCATATTCTATCCCCTTCAACCTTTTTTTTTCAAAAATAATTGGGGTACTTGCCAACAATGGTGGGGGAAATTTGGAAATCATCGTTAGTTACCTCTGGCAACTAGTCACTCTTGAACATCGACACTTTTGCTTCTCATTGGGTAGGGATATCCTTACATCGTCATTGGCCTTCCAGGGTTTTGGGTTGCCATTTTGCCTCATTCCATCTGATCCATGTTTCCTCCACCAAACTTCAGATCCCTTGGTACCAAAATGCTACTGCATTTTGGAGTCGTGTTGCCGATATGTTCAAGAGTACAATTCTTCTGTAGTTCATACCCTTACCTCCTCCTCTGATGTTCTGTTTCCCCATCTACCACTTGTTCCTTGTCTTGTGTCCTTGATGGGGGAAACATTATGGCCCTCCTATGACGAATCGCCTCCTGTCAACATTAGCCCATTATCCAGGAAGTCGATCTAGAGATTCCTTTCGGTACCCTGGAGCTTGCATGCCTCAATGGCAAGTTCTTCGCAACTAATGATGAACTTTCATCATTGGTATTCAATTGGGTGATTCCATGAGTGTTCGACTTCAGATCACTTTTCACATTAGTGGATTGTACTGGAAGTACCTTGAGAACCATTGGCATTATTGGTGGTCTCTCTCATGCTTGTTAACGGTTTCCATCATTGACTAGTAATCAAGAGATTTTCTATCATGCTCAACTTCAACACATCTGTTTGCATGCTAGAACTTGTACTATGATTGGTTAAGGTTTCAAGACCCTGAACAAAGATTACATATGTTCGGGCTATGTGGATTGGTTCGTGATTGCATACATGACTCTTTGATTGGATGGCTGCGACCATACCTGAGTCTTCATGGATGGCTGTGACCATACCTTTATCATTATATATGGTCTTATCGACTGGGTGGCTGCGTCCATACCACAGACCAAGTTTCATATGTCTTTTGGATGGCTACGCCCATGCCTAGACTACATGTATTTCACTATCAGAGATATTAGTTGTACTTGTGCCTGCAAGTTCTTCGTGGTGGTGTTCCAGTTTGGTAATGATTTCATAAATCATTTCACCCCTCCCACTTTCTCGGGCTTCATGCTTTAGGGGGCATCTATTACACAGTAATTTGTCACTGACCTCATCTCAGTCCCTCCGCTACATCATACATCATATAAACATGTCCATATCTTCCCAATCATGCAAGAAGATTAAGCAAGTTCTCTGCTAAATATTGACCCTCTTTGCATAAGTTTCTGCATTGTCGCAAGTAAACCCTTAAAAAGTGCAATGGTTCCTTGTCATGAACTGTATCGTTGCGACGTCGTTGCAGGTGTACACGTGTTTCTTGCAACGGTCAAATTTTAGGGCTCAGCGCAAGTCTTCCAAATGTTTATTGTGACGATTGGTCCGAACGCATTTCTCCCTTGCGATGTCATCGCTAATCCCTAGTTTATGACCTGCGATGATCCAGATTTGGCGAACTAGTTTAAATAATCAGCTTTCTGGGTGACTCTAGAGCTAGTTGTTGGGTCAGATTGGTTTGTCTTTCCTCCTCTGGGATGGTAGTTCCACCTTTTATGAAACCTCCCTTGAGGATAAGCTCCCTCTCTCTCATTTTATGAAGGCTCATCCTCCTATAAAAGCACTCACCATTGCTATGATCAGCTAGTTCCTAGTTATTGGTTACTAGTTGGATTGAAGCAAATTAGATAGCTTTGGTGTGAGTTTGACAAGTGTGGAATTGCTGATAGTTTGGCAAGAGGTTGTGGAGTGCCTTAGCCTTGCATTAGAGTTTATGAGTGAGAGAGAGATATTATTCATTTGGGAGAGCCATTCTTGAGAGTGAATGCTTGAAGGAACATACTGGCAGACCCTCCGAGAAGGCTTGCGACGTCAAGGCTTGGTTGTAAGCTTTGCTCTTGATTTATTTTAATACAATTAATAATTGTGTATAATTTACTTGATAGCTTATGATTCCTTGAATTTATAAGTAAATAGATCATTTCTATTCTCGGTTACGTGCTCTTTTGTTTTCTTGTACTATTTCAGGTTGATTTCTCATTAAGGAGAAGGAAATGGAAGCTAGAGCGGTGCAACGAAAGCTTCATCGAACACCAGTTTTGAGGTAGGTCTCCAACGATGACTATTTAAGGAAATCAATTGTTGTTTTGTTTTTGCTGTGATTAGATCCACTCTAGGGCTAGAGGGGTTGCCTCTGTTTGCAAAGGGAACACTTTCCTACTTCACAGTTGGACAAATACTCTGGAGCCCTATAACAACTTGGATTGAGTTACTAGTCCTGTAGCCTTGGTTGGAAAAATGCTCTGGAGCCCTTACTGGGTTGAGTTACTAGTCCTAGAGCTTTGGTTGGACAAACGCTTTGGAGCTCGACGACAACTGTGGGCTTAGTTACTAGTCCTGGAGCCTTGGTTGGAAAAAATTCTCTGGAGCCCTAGATGGCTGGGGTAGAGACCGATCTAATCATGGTTTTGGTGATGTTTGACCATGAGGTGGAATCATTATTTGATGGGTTAGGGTGGATGGCCTCTGGAAGCTTTGGATGGTTTTGGATTGATGTGTTCTATGAGATCTCATATTCATGCTTGGAATATGGCATGGGGGTGAATGGATGAAGAGATATTTGGCTTATCCATTCTACGGTCAGGTGGAACATGGAAGTACCATCCTGGGTTTGGATTTTTCATCATCAATATGAGGTTATTTCTCCTTGTATTTCTATGAGTATTATACTAGTTATATGTGGTTTATGTGGCCGTGATTTCATTGGTATTTATTATGCTATTATGCTGGTTATATATATGTTTTATGATAGTAGCTATCTATGGATCTCATCATGTTTGTACTGGTAAATGAATGAACAATGTATCTATGGCCTAATGGATGAAATGACAGTTGATATGTTGAGGCATTAGTGCTTCTTAGTGATTCTCAACTATCCATGAGACCACTATGCTCAGATATGTTATTTACACATGTAGATTACATATTCATTATATGTTTGGTGAAATGCCTGTCATGGCTAGTAGGGGTCTAGTCAAGGTATCCTTCTAGTTATTGCATTTATACTGGCATTTCCTTGTTATTTCACTATTCTGAAGGTGTCATTCAATTTTGGGCAGTGACCTAGGCTCTGGGCCTGAAAACATGGCTCAAATCCGAGGGATGTTGGCACAACACTGTGCAAAATATTCCCTAGATGATGGCTTGCAGGTCTATGAGAGCGTCCAGAGGTCCGTGGATGCAGGCATCACATGAGAGTGTACAATGACATAATAGTTTTCGTCATGCATGAGGTCATTGTATGAATTTTTGATAGGGTCATGCATTTATGAATGAACCCTAGTTAGAATGATGGTTGCTTTGTTATATACTTATGTGTTATCTTTCTATATGCTATCATGTTTATGTTATACATGTATCATGCTAATTTGTTGATCTTGCAAACAAGGTACCATGCCCAATCTATAATAAGGTACGTTGGTTTATTGTGAGTTGGTTTAGCTGACATGATATACCTTGCAGGAAGAAATATCAAATTGCTAGCAAGATGGTAGACTACAAAGACTCTCCCTATGAATCAAATGAGCAGTATGGCGTTGGGAATTCTTTGGATTTGGTAGATACACTGAGAAGATTAAAGGAAGAAATAAGGAGTTGTACAATAGATAATGACAGAATCATGCAGGCACAGGAGAAACAAGTAGAGGTAAATGTAGTGATACTTCATAGCTTTTCAGATTTGCAGCGATAGGGACCACGTTGGATCAACTATGAGGAGGAGGAAAAAACTAATGGGGAATATGGTAGTAGGTCGCATGGTGGTCACAAGTCAGATAGATATGATATGGTCAAAGATGGAAGACAATTGGAAACTTCAGATAGGAGGAGGGATAGACACAAGTATTATTCTAGTTCTGATTCAGATAGGCACTATGATCATCATCAGTATCATCCTTATAAGAGGAGTGATAGCGGATACTTTCCAGATGAGTTTAAGAAAGAAAAGCCACCTACATTCAATGAGAGATGAAGAAACCATAGGATGCAAAGGCATGGTTGCTTGGTATGAGGAAGTTCTTCAGGTTACATTATTATTTAGAGAACATGAAATCTAGAGTAGCTGCATTTAGTCTCTAAGGTAAAGCAAAAATTTGGTGGGAAGATGTGAAGAATGTTTGATATATTCATGAAGAGGACTTGACTTGGAGTGAGTTTGAGTGGCTATTCAAGAATAAGTATTTATCAAAGAGATACTTTTATAATAGGGTACAAGAATTCTATGAGCTAAAGATGGAAAATGAAGAAAATGTAGAAATTTTGAATAATTTAACATATATTCAACAGAGATTATCCTGATCATGTACTATTGCGGAAAACATACACAATACATAAGATCCTCTACGTTGATCATCAATATAGCAGCATCAATAACAATAAAACATCAAGAGCAATCACACATTAACACAATATGTATCCTGGGGAAAGCATCTCGCTAAAAACCCCAACTATCTGTATATTAATGATTGAGTCATGTAACATTACATAGCATAATACTTCTCACAAGTATCTCCACCTCTGTTACACACAATACAGCTCAGATCTGAATCAATCACTGGCTCAAATCTCCTTCGCTGCTTGCCTGCCTCCGCTGCTCAATACCTGCTCAAGAACTGATGATAATTCCAAGGCAACCATGTATTTACTTGGCAAAATCACGTGATTTCAAGCTACAATGTGGGCAAATATGTGGGCAAACTCATTGGCATACTCAATCCCTTGATTGTGCAAGATCTGATGCACAACTATAGTCACAACTGATAGCAATCTGATTCTCTAACACCTGTCCCTGTTGAACTGAACATGCACT
>APFE030343866.1:28185-40989 GCA_000404065.3 Pinus taeda | reverse complement strand
GGAGCTAATAATATTTGACTGTTCTATATTTAGACTGAGCAGTCACTCCGCTGTGGTGTCACTCCGCTGTGGTCTAAAAATAGAAGTCCATCTATTTTTTCCAACTTGATCAATCATCCATAAACAGCAACCTGCAATCCATAGACATGATCCATATGTCTAAAAATAGACATAGTCTAAAAATAGACTTGCACCAAAAATAGCCTGCGGGCCCACTTAGTGAAGGCGACTCTTTTCACTAAACTCCATCATCTTGTTGCAATCTCAACAGAAAATAGAGGCGTCATTCATAAAAAGGCTTTCGAGGATCAATTGGTAACCTTTTTGTCAGTTAAGTTTTGGAGCTCTCTCATTATTCTCTCTCTCTCTCATACTCTTGGATACTTAGAGTTTTCTTGGAGCACTCTTGGAGGGTGTGGCATACTTGTATTTCTGGAGCAAGAAGGAAAAGGAAGAGCAGGAAAATGCAAGTGGACATTAGGATCAACAACTACCATGATATTTTCTTGCAAGTACCAAGTTGCATGTATGATTTCCTCACTAGTTTTGGCATGTATGACATATGCATGTGGATTATTTGTCATGATATGTCACTAGCATGGAAGATTGCCTAGATTGACAATGGATTTCCTAGCCTTTCCCTTTATTGGATAGCCATGGAGATTGTGTGTTTATTTCATTATTTGTTTTTGGTTGGTTCTCAAATTTCCTTAACTTGGGTTGAGTTACTAGTTCCTGGAGCCTTGGTTGGACAAACACTCTGGAGCCCTGTAACAACTTAGGTTGAGTTACTAGTCCCGTAGCCTTGGTTGGACAAATGATCTCGAGCCCTTGGTGGGTTGAGTTACTAGACCTAGAGCCTTGGTTGGACAAACGCTTTGGAGCCCGATGAAAAATGTGGGCTTAGTTACAAGTCCTAGAGCCTTGGTTGGAAAAAATGCTATGGAGCCCTGGATGGCTCGGGTAGAGACCGATTTGATCATGGTTTTGGTGATGTTCGACCGTGAGGTGGAATCACTGTTTGATGCGTTGAGGTGGATGGCCTCTGGAAGCCTTGGATGGTTTTGGATTGATGTGTTCTATGAGATCCCACATTCATGCTTGGAATATGACATGGGGGTGAATGGCTGAAGAGAGATTTGGCTCATCCATTCTACGGTTGAGTGGAACATGGAAGTGTCATCTCGGGTTTGGATTTTTCATCATCAATATGAGGTTATTTCTCCTTGTATTTCTATGAGTGTTATACTAGTTATATGTGGTTTATATGGCTGTGATTTCTATTATGCTGGTTATATATATGTTTTATGACAATATCTATGTATGGCTCTATTGATGCCTCGAAAATCGCTGCAACAATAATGGGGGATAACCACCTGGTCCGGACCTTAAAGCAGCTCATTTTCTGTTTGGTGTGGTGGCTCCGACTGGTTTAACTAGGTCTAGTTACCTTCTCCCTATCGTTATTGGTTTATAATGTATCTTTAACTACCAATAGACATGGATATCAGATGACTTCTTCTTGCTGATCATGCAAGAGAATGACCCTTAAGCTGATTTGGGTTCAGCCAAGCCACAACTAAAGTTTTGCCTTTTTGAGAAGAGGGCTTAACAGAATGTATAATTTACTCTAAATGCAAGCTTATTCTATGATGCAAGCAAAAGAAACTAATCTAAATCCTTTCTTAATTAGGCAAATATAGATCTAACCCAACTAAGAGCAAGATAATAAAAATATTGGGATTTAAATATGTCTTGTTTATAATGAATATCAAATTAATGAAGTAGTTCAATTATCTGATATTATGGTTACCAAAACACATTATATTGAGACCTTAAAACTTGAAATAATAAACCGATAACATTCCAGGAAGTAGTTCACAAAAATGATATTGATTATCAAATCAATAAATCCAATAATTGAATAATGATATGTGGAAATAGTTCACAAAACATTACCATTCAATAGATCGGTTTTATAAGACAGATTTCAGAGTAAGTAGTTACTCAAAAATGAGAAATTAATCCATAAAAACAGAGATACATAATAACAAGATTGAGACAAATCACCCATATTGACAATAGTGCACAAACATAAATAAAATGACACATTCCTGTCACCATAAAATTAAAACTGATATTTGAAACAGTAGTATTAGAAATACCAATTTATTGCATCCATTTCTCTGTCCTTGATCTCTAACAGCCCTTTACATTTCTTGAACTTCTGCCTTCAAAACTAGAGCAACAATAGTGCAAACTCTGCCCCTCACACATAATTCAAGATACAAAGGGAAAATCCTCAATAATCCCCAAATCTCTCCTACAAATCTAAATTCCTATTACAATAGTGCTTTCAGAAGTCTAAAATTGCAGAGGAGAGCAGCCTTTATTACCTTCTACAATCTATTATTTATACTATTTGCAAAGGAATTTTGGAGAGGAGAGTTTGTTGAAGAGAGATCTGCCAAATATAATTTTACTTGCTCAAAATTCTGATCTTCAATAGCTGGAGTATTCTCATTGACTGAGATCTTTTTCTCCATATTTCTTCCACTGTTTTCCTGCAAAAAGAAATCAAAATAAATTAAAATGCAATAATAAAATCAACATGGCATTGTTGGCCTCTAAATCAAATCCAATCAAATTCTATTTAAATAAATAATTGAAAATAAAACATAAAGTTTCTCTTGATGCCTGGGATGGTTTGATTGGCAAAGAATATCATTGACCAATGGATTTGAATTTAGAAGAAGCTTTGGACAAATGAAAATGAAGAAAATGACTCAGAAAATTGATCTTGTTTTCAAAATTCGGAGCCTGATCTTCTGCCTGATTTTTGACCAAATAAATGAGTAAATCTGTTGGTGAAACCACCTCCAAAATGTTCTCCTTGATTTTCTCTTTCCAATGAGCCGTCCTGGGCCTCATTTGGCCAAGTATAACTCAATTTATGAGCCTCCAAAGTTGATGGATCAAATCTGGCATGAATCCGGAAATTCTGTTGTTGGGCTAAAAATCAAAATTGCAATTAAAAACTAATCCTATATTAGTCTTTAATTAATTCTAATTTAATTGCTAATTATAAACTATACTAATTATTAATAAACTATTTATTAATTAATATATAACTAACTATTATAATTAACTAATTACAAACTATATAATATTAATCTAAATAATAATTACAATTTTATTTATTTAAATTAATTATATTACATATATTAATTAATTTAAAATCAATTATTTAAATTAATAATAAATAAATATAAACTACCCCCACTTATTCTCACCATTAAATATTTAAACCTTTTAAACTAAAGCTATTATTCCCCTACGTTATTACATAAGCCTTTTTAAAACCATGAATGGAGTTATGGTAAGTACCTTATGCCTTTTGCATCGGCAAATCGGAGGATGGAGGGGCTCGTTAAAATGTGTCAAGTGAACTTCCCCGATCCAATATCGCATCGGGGGTTTATAAAATATGTTGCGAACAAAACTTCCGACCCGATATCGCATCGGGGGTTATGGTGTGATATATATATATATATATATATATATATCTATTAAATTTTATTTAATTAAATTAATTAATTTTAAAATAATAATTAATTTAATTAATCTGAGATTTAATATTAAAAATCAATTTTGATTTTGATTTTATTTTAGGAGGGTTATTTTATAAACTACAACCACTCTTAATAAAAGTAAAAAAATAACTACAGCCATTTCGAAAATTTTGGGTTTTCGAGATTAGGCTTTGATTTGGAAATTAGAGTGAATTTCTTAAAATCCCAATAATTAATAATTTGGCTGCTTAACTAAAAATGAAAAATATTAGTAAAAACTCACTACGGGTTAATATTTAAAATGAATGCCTTATTGAACTAATTTATTTACAAAATGCAATATTGTACATTTGATGCATTTTTAACCCAGGCTAGATAAATGATGAGACTTCAAAGGAGTGCCATTTTCAAACCAGTTGACCAAATGAGGCGAAACAAACGTCAATGGGAAGCTTGTAAAAAATCGATTCTAACAAAGCAATCAAAATAAGAATCCAAAGAAAATGTAAAATTAACAAAAGCGTAGGACAATCAACTAAAATAAAAATCCAAAAAGGTGTTTAGCCAAAATTTTTATAGAAAGGGTCCCCATTATTTGAAATGAACAAGTCAAAAATGGGGGGGTTTTGTTTTTACCACAACAATGGCGACACACGGGAGAAGAACCAGTTATCTCTCTTTGATATGAATGAGATTTTCCTAAAATTAAAGTAAAATAATTTAAAGAAGAGAGAATTATGCTTGAAATGCTTGACATAGGTTCATTAGTCTGAATAAAAGCAAGAATCATCTTACTGTAATTTTTCTTAAAATTCCTCATAAATTAAAATATTTCAAAATTCTATATCAGTCATTAATTACCTGTAGAGATAAAGCAGGGGTCACTTTACAGCTTAGCTCTTAGAATATGCTCATTTGTCACAAGTAGAGCCACCGCTGCCAGCAAACATCTATAGTCTCGGCAAGGTTACCTTTTCAATCATCAATGATTCAGAATCCCATCTTTTCAAGAATTATTGACCTAGAGATAAATCCATTTATATATGTATTACTTTTTTATTTTATTTATTAAATCTTAAAAGCCATTGTCCTAGTATGGTAGCGAGATGGTTGACAATGTCATTCACTGGTTAAAATTGGACTGAACAAGCTGGCTGGTGATGAGACCCCTTGTCTTATAATTGTTTGCAATCATAAGCCATTACCCTGGTTTGTTTAGCAGTATTGGTAATGTCAGCCTATTTTCCCCTATGATCATGGTAACTAGGCTCATGATGAGACCTCTTATATTTTAAGTTTAAATATATTTCTGAATTATTCTCTAGAAAAATAAGACTCTTTGGGACAGAGAGAATCATTGACTCCTTAAGAGTTAAGAATGACAATTTCAGAGTTAAAGGTGCTTTGCTGTAAAGTGTCTTTACTTGGTTATAAATAACTTTTCTTGACTGATAAAAGAACTTTGAAAGATCCTAATAAAATTTTGAAATCTCAAAATGATTACAATTTTGATGAAAAATGAATTTTTGCAGATTTTATGATACTTTGCCAACTTCTCTTGATTGGTAATCTCTTCCTTAAGTATGTCTACTTTAATAATAAGAAAATCAAACTTTACTAAGAGATTTAAGAAAAAGCTAATAGGTGACTATTAACAATTTTTCTACACGTATCCTGACCATTGTTAGGTAACAAATAGGCCTTCTATATAAATAATTGCGAAGTCACCAAAATCAAAGCTGAAATCCGAAGGAAAAGGATTCTTATACTAAAATAAGAAAAGAAATCAACGAACAAAAATAAAAACAAAGAAATCTCTAAAAAAGGAAAGGAAAATCCAAGTCTCGCAAGATAAACCCAAACAAGAATGTTTATACCAATGTCTCCAATAATATGAAAAAAAGAAAATAAGCATGTAATCATTCCTTCTTATGTTGAGATTTAGAAAAACATACCTTGCAAAGTTGTGAATGCTTTAGGCTTTTAGATAACAGTGATCGTAAAATTCAGCCACAATGAATAATTTCTGTTTGATATGAATCTTCTTGTTTCCAAGCATCATCTTAATCATTTTCTAAAAAAGGAATGCTTAAAGAAAAAGATTAAAGGTTCAGAAACTTCCTGGTGTAGCTGTTTCGATGAAGATTATCGCTGCTTATTGAAATAAAGCCAAGAGAAGAGTATGGACTTTGAAAATATGATTCGGCAGAAGATTGAAATTTTTTATGAAGATCTGCAAAATAGAGTTTTATATTAGCATAATTTAAAAACAAAAATGAAATTAGAGTGATGAAATGGAAATTAATGAAAGTGGGTACATGAATCTTACCATTGGATAATTTCTTTTGATCTTACCTGAAAGGTATCAATTTCTCCAAACTAGCTGACTTCTTATTTTAATTAACATTAAAAACATGAAGAAGTCAAACTAACCAAAATTCTATAACCCAAGATCATTATTTATTTTACTAAAGCAAGCAGGAAAATGTAAAAATGGGATGCTTAATGCTCAAGGGAATTGAAATTAAAAGAAATGCATAAGAAATGAGAATGAGAATTTGCAGTAATGACTGTTTGTCAACATATTATTAGTTTCATATACAAAATCAAGACCAAATCCAAGATGATAAAATTTAAATATGAAAATAGAGAGGTATTGAATTCCATTTTAAATTATGGACTTATATATTTGAAACTGAAATATATCAAAATGATTTAAATGTACTGCAAATTCGTCATTAACTGCTTTCTTACCATAATTATTACCCAAGCTAGCTTTTAAAATAACACATCGTTGTATCGGATGATTCGCATCAAATGTCTCTTCACCATGCTTGAATTTTAATTTGCAAGACTTCACTTTTGTTGCTATGCTCTATATCGATTAAATGTTAATGGCTCAAAGGCATGCATTGGAAGCTATCGCATCGGAGATTGCAATGGCAAATTTCCGATAAGAACATGTGCAATTAAATGAAGCGATCGCATCATTAAAAAAATATTATATCAGAGGTCGGAGACAGTTATGTCACAAATTGCACATCACGCACCGTATCTCGCGATTTGTATTTTGCACATTGCACATCGCACATTACCAATTTGGAATAGTGATATGGCCATAAAATAAAAATGTAAGGAAGCGATTGCGATATCAGCGATGCGATGGATGACGTAAATTGGCGATCGGCAATCTTAAGCACCCGATGTAACACAATATGATTGTTGCGATGCCGATATGCGATGAATGACGTGGCTAGTTGGCAATTGGCAAACTTTGGGTACCCGATGTAACACAGTATATTTTTTTGCGATGCCGATATGCAATGAAGAGCAGACCCGATAACTTTTTATGATGGGATTTCAATTACATATCAGATTCGAGACATCGGCCATAAATAAAACTGCAAGGAAGTGATTGTGATATCGGCGATGCGATGAATAACATAACTAATCGGCGATCGCGATCGGCAATCTTAAGCACATGATATAACAATTCTCAATATGCCAATCTGCGATGAAGAGTGGACCTGATAATTTTATGATGAAAATTTGATAACATATCGGATCCAAGATATCGACCCTTTAAAAGTTATGCTCCTACCATTATTGCGATTAAACGGACGCGATATATTTTATGAATTTGATTCGAATTTCATATCGGGTCCGGAATTATGTGTTTATCGCAATATCGGTAAAGTCGATTATCGGAGATCGGCGATTCATGTTCATGGAAGTATACTTCACTTGGAAAGCTCCGATATGCGAAATGCAATATGGCATATGAGTAAGATAATACATCAGAGGTCTTTGATGAACAATTTGTTATCAAAAGAAATACTAAGAACTTCTTTCGATAAAATCTTATGATGCGAATGGTCTTATGATATTTCTTGAAATTTCAATTGGGTTTTCTAATGAATGAAAGCAAAGATACAAAAATGCTTAAATTCTAATGAATCAGAATTGAATTTCCCTGAACCTGTTTGCAAATTTGAAATGAGTTTGCTGCTTACTTCAAGTTTTGAAAAGAAATAAAAACCTGCAAATAAAACAGAACACAAATAAAAAATAAACTAAGGAAAAGATGAACTAATAATGGATGAGAATAAAGTTGTAAATGCGTACCTGAAAGGAATTTGTCTGTAGATTTTACCTCATAAATCTTCAAATTCTTCCTTCGGTTTATCAAAAATTTTCTTTTGTTTAAAATCACCTCATTATTTATTCTAAATCTAGGTTTGTAATCAATCTAAATAAAATATGTTTATTGACGTCCGTGGAATATAAAATTTACCAGAAATAAATATGAAACTATGCTTCTCTTTCGAAGTGAAACAACAATTTATTACCTCTGCTCATTCCGAATAACTTGAGAAGAATCCGTATTGTTATAGCGACTGTTCAATAATGTATTTAATAAATGAATATGATGCATATTGTAGCATCAAATAATAAACTAAAGATTAGAATGGGTTTTAAGCCACTAGTTGTAGAAAAATATCAAAACAGATTTAAATGTGTGCACTTGGCAAAATGGGCATCCTTAAGATCAGCTTTTGGCAAATTTCGAGGAAGATAATATGAACTTCATATGATTACCGTGACAGGTTAGACTGACTAATAATGATTGTATTAGAATTAGGCTTATCATAGTCAATCATACATCTCATGGGATAATGAGATCATGAAGCTTTTATATCCTCAAATCCTTTCCATATAAATTTCAAAAGAAAATGTTAGAAGGAAATCTCGAAATAAAGAAAAGTGGCTTTGAGGCAATTGATACCAAGTGCAACTTTAATTGAATTTAATCAAGACATTATTCAAAATAGGCAGAGTAGAGATATCGCTATAAGAAATTTCAAAAAGGAAAGCAAGAATTAAAATTTTCTGATAAGGAAAAATGTTTCCACTGAACATGTATGAGAACGCTGATTACTTTGTTTTATTTTTTAATCTACAGAACTATTGCAAATAAATTAACTACATAAAACAAGCTAACTAAATTAATTCTACTCCTATTCTAACCATATACATGAAAATAACTAGGTATAGTCATATTTCCAGTGTAGCCATTTTCTCAATTTTATTCCTGTGTTTATGTATAATTCAAATGTTAGTAATAAAAATACAAATCTAATTAAACTAAGAAAATTAAATATGAAATCAAAATCTACAGTTATTGTTAGTAACTGATTAAAAATCTCTTTCTCATGAAATTTCCTTTCCAATTTGTTACCAATTGGATCACAAAAATTTGGATGGATTTTCATTAATGATTGGGAAATGTTCAAAAGAGGAGATGACAGGCCGAATTGTGGATATGAGTTTTCAAATTCAAAGGCCTGGAAAAAATTATTAGTGTTATGTACAAATGTTAAGTTATTAACAATCTTCTTTGAGGGAAAAATTTCCAAATATTTTTCAAATGAGTCAATGAAAGATGAATGGAAATCTTTCAAATGAAATGGAAAATTATTAATTGAATTGAATCGCTGGCCAGATTGCAAAAATATATTCTCTTGTTGGCATTGCCTTTGAAAAGATAGAAGCTTTTGATGAAACATTATCATTGGTTTAAATTGGAATATTAATATCTTTTGATGCTCATGATCATAATATGAAACTTCAATTTCCCAATTGGACAATGCATCAATTGAGTGTTTGATAGTAAGGAATTCAATATACCAGCGAAAAGTGTGGAAAATTTGAAAAATTAAATATGATTTTATACAAAATAAGTGGGGAAATAAAAATAAAATGAAATTACTATTTTTACAACTAATGTTACAACACATTTGAGATCGTTTTGAAATGATTTCATTTTCACAAGGAATGGCCAGAATTATGGAATTTGGGTAATTTCGAATTCCAACTTGTGAAATAGAAAACGAATTATGATTATGAATAGGAATGGGAGTTTTATCCTCATATGAATCATAAATTGGAATGATTTCTTGAATGGTGAAATCATTAAAATAATTTGCTGCTCTAAAATGAGGATTAGTTGGGATAATTCCTAAATTGAAGCGTTCCTCATCCTCAGATGTTATTTGAATTTTATCATGAGGATTCTCTTGAGAATAATAGAAATCAACATCCTCAATGTCAGAGTAATCATCATAAATGACCTCACAAGATTGTCTAGAATTCCCTTCGATTTCATCCAATATACCAAAACAAGGAGGAACAAAAATCTCATGTTCATTAGTGGCAAAAGAATGATCAATTATTGTTTCTTTATCTTGATAAAAATTTAATGGTAATTCATTTAAATAATCCTGTTTAATTTCTGGAATATCATTAATACCAAGAGGAAAAATATCACTGAAAATATCAGGATAAAGGGAAAAATGTGAACCTGAAATAATGCATTTAAAACTGTCTCTGTTTGAGAACTCTTGTGCATTATGCTCATTGTAAATTTCAGATTGCAGATCATTCCTTTGCGTGCTCATGCTTTCTTGAAGAAGGCTGCTTTGCTGCTCATCATGGAAAAATTCATAAATTTGCACAGCAGTTTGCATTTTGTTATTTACTTTGATTGCTGCTTGTACTTGCTGATTTGCGATCTGATTTTCTGAATTGTCCGCATAGTAATTTTCAGATTCCAAGGCAACTCTTTCTCCAAAATTGCTGTTATTGTCTTCTTGCATTTGAATGGAAATATTTTCCAAGCTTTGTGAAACCACTTCATCACCATTTATTTGCACATCCATGTTGGGATTTTCATTTATATTGTAATGGGATGGAACAAAGCTTGAATTAATTTCATATGGATTGGGAATGGGTGGAAGAGAACAAATATATTCAAACCAATCCAATGATTCTTCTTCCGTAGGTTTATCTTCGTCTTTAAATCTTAAGCAATTCAAATGAAATCGAATATTAAAATCATTAACAGACTCATTTTCAAATCTACGTAAATATTCAACTTCTTCACATACCTGTTCATAATCATAGCCGTCAAAGTTATAAATGAAAATTGTAACAAATTGATCCCAGCTGTGGATTGAAGCAACTGGAAGAGTTCTACACCAGCTTCTGGCTTTTGCCGCAAATGTGAGAGTAAAAATTCTACATAAGATGCCTTCATCAATTCCTTGAAAATCATATTTTGAAACATTTTAAATAAATTGAAAGACATGATTAAAAGCAGAAGAATTTCATTTACTATTAAACTTTTCCCGAGACAAGAGTCTTACCACTTCGGGTGGAGTGTTGGAAGATGCACATCCATGGATACAACTCCAAATTGGAAGTTTGAGAGGAGTCATTGCAATAAAATATTAAAATTGAAAAGACTCCAATAAACAAAAATCTCAGGCCCTCCTTCTAGCGCCAAAAATGTTGATGCCTCAAAAATCGCTGCAACAACAATGGGGGATAACCACCTGGTCCAGACCTTAAAGCAGCTCCTTTTTCGTTTGGTGTGGTGGCTCCGACTGGTTTAACTAGGTCCAGTTACCTTCTCCCTATCGCTATTGGTTTATAATGTATCTTTAAGTACCAATAGACAGGGATATCAGATCACTTCTTCTTGCTGATCAGGGAAGAGAATGACCCTTAAGCTGATTTGGGTTCAGCCAAGCCACAACTAAAGTTTTGCCTCTTTGAGAAGAGGACTTAACAGAATGTATAATTTTCTCTAAATGCAAGTTTATTCTATGATGCAAGCAAAAGAAACTAATCTAAATCCTATCTTAATTAGGCAGATGTAGATCTAACCCAACTAAGAGCAAGATAATCAAAATATTGGGATTTAAATATGTCTTGTTTATAATGAATATCAAGTTAATGAAGCAGTTCAATTAACTGATATTCTGTTTACCAAAGCACATTCTATTGAGACCTTAAAACTGAAATAATAAACCAACAACATTCAGGAAGTAGTTCACAAAATGATATTGATTATGAAATCAATAAATCCAATAATTGAATAATGATATGTGGAAATAGTTCACAACACCTTACCATTCAATAAATCAGCTCCATAAGACAGATTTCAGAGTAAGTAGTTACTCCAAAATGAGAAATTAATCCATAAAAAAAAACAGAGATACATAATAACAAGTTTGTCACAAATTACCCATATTGACAATAGTGCACAAACATGAATAAAATGACACATTCCTATCATCATAAAATTAAAACTGATATTTGAAATAATAGTATTAGAAATACCAATTTATTGCATCCATTCCTCTGTTCTTGGTCTCCAACAGCCCTTTACATTGCTTGAACTTCTGCCTTTAAAACTAGAGCCACAAGAGTGCAAGCTTTGTCCTTCATGCATAATTCAATATACAAAGGAAAAATCCTCAATAATCCCCAGATTTGAGATTTTTCACTCCTCCCTCCTACAACTCTAAATTCCAATTACAATAGTGCTTTTAGAAGCTCCAAAATTGCAGAGGAGAGCAGCCCTTTTTTCCATTCTGCAATCTGTTATTTATAATATTTGTGAATGAATTTTGGAGAGGGGAGTTTGTTGAAGAGAAATCTGCCAAATATCATTTTACTTGCTCCTCATTCCAATCTTTAATTGTTTTAGCATTCTCATTTCTTGAAATCTTTTTCTCCATATCTTTTCCACTGTTTTCCTGCAAGAGAAATCAAAATAAATTAAAATGCAATCAAAATATCATTTCTGGCAATTAAATCTAACCCAATCAAATTCTATTTAAATAAATAATTAAAAACAAAATATAAGCTCTGTATTTATGCTTGGAATGGTTTGATTGGTAAATGATATTATTGACCAATGGATCTGCACTTAGAAGAGGCTTTGGACAAATGAAATTGAAAACAATAACTCAGAAAATTGATTTTGTTTTCAAAATTTGGAGCCTGATCTTCTGCCTGATTTTTGGCCCAATAAATGATCAAATCTATTGGTGAAACCTCCTTCAAAATTTTCTCCTTGATTTTCTCTTTCCAATGAGCCGTCTTGGGCCTCATTTGGCCAAGTAGAACTCAATTTATGAGCTTCCAAAGTTGATGGGTCAAATCTGATGTAAATCTGGAAATTCTAATGCTGGGCTAAAAAATGAGAATTTGAATTAAAAATTAAATCCTAAATTAGTCCCTAATTAATTCTAATATAATTTCTAATTATAAACTAAACTATTTATTAATTTAACTAACTAATGATTTATAAACAAATCCATTCTTAATTAAAAACTAATCAATATTAATCTAATTAAAAAAACTAATTAATATTAATCTAAAT
>APFE030343866.1:6852-22448 GCA_000404065.3 Pinus taeda | reverse complement strand
TTGAGCAGTTTAACATTCTGAGACTGAGACTGAGCCTGAGAAAAAGAGGGACTATGAAACTGTCCGCTGACCCCAAACTAGAACCATCAAAAACTGAACCTTCCACTCCCTGCCAGGGTGAGGGAGGAGTTTACAGACCCAAACATGACCGACATAGATAGACATTACAGACGCAGACTTTAAAATCAACATACCAAGACCTGAGTGGTGCGACCCGACACCGAACATAAACTGACTCCCATGACTAACTATAGCAGCTACAACGACATCCAAAAACTGAACCAAGAGAATCCATACCACCCCGAACGACCAAGTCGCTTGCCTAGGTGCATGGATTTGGTGGCTCCTCCACCGCTGGACTGATATATGCGCCTGGTTGCTCCTCCACCATTGTGCATCCATAGGAGTCTGAGGCACTCAAGTCTGTGTATGGCGCGTCGTCCTTCGCAGGCTCGCTTGGTCCAGCTCTTCCCCGCCACCACACCCGTGGCTTCCAAAGGCTGTAGTCGCTGACCCTGAACAGGCGAGGGTGGCCGTGGTGCTGCTGGGGCTTTTGGTCGGTCAGCATGATCGCATTTTTCGATGCGCACTGAGACATAATAGACTGCATTGTCCAGCATACATGGGAACCTGAAGCGGGTTGACGGATGCCCCCCGAACGGACACACCACGGCTCTTCCCCTTCCTCTGCCTCTTCCGCGTGCTCGGTGAGCTCCTGGTGAGCTAATTTCCTCCGAGGATGCTGAGGAGCGTGGTGATGAGGCCCGCCCTCTGGCACCGCCTCTTGAGGCTCCCCGCCTGCAAGCGCCACGTTGCCTCTCACGCGGCATCCTGTGAACAACAAAGAACCAATTCTGCCCAGAGGTCGCGAATGTTGTGCGCCACTGAGGATACTAAACCCGTGCAACAGCTGACACACCAAATGCAAGACAGGTAATGGAATACAAGTATGAACAACCTTGCTTACCACCCAGGTCGAGAGCCGAACCTGTTCAGGAGCTGCGCGGAGAGAACTGCTCCCTGAGGGCCGAACCGACCAGAACCAGGAATGACCAAGGCGCCAAAGGACCAAATCTCGAACCGGGACACAAAGGAACTGAGATGCCGTGACACTCAGAGCTTCTGGAGGTCGAAGGCGCTCATAAACAATGCTGATACAGGACAGAATGACAAACCATGCGCCTACCCTCAACACAGAGCCACGAATTCTCTGCGAATCCAGGCTTAAAACCAGGGCCTCCAGAGCCGAGGGCCGAGGTCTGTGCTTGGGCTCATGCACCCGCGGTGCAAACATCCAAGAGCCGGGCACACCACTCACCAACGAGACCAGACAGAGCTTTCTGCAGACAGAGCTTCGCTCACCTTCCAACTGAACCCCTCTCATCGTCGATTTGAAGCAACCGACCGATATACCTCTACAACCGGTAATTCTCCCTCCTCCATTAATGTTGGCCGGACCGAGGAGGTGCCTTCTCGAGGCTTCGGACCACTTGGCTTGAGCTGGCGGCCACTTGTCATTTAATGAGGCCGCCTCCTCATTCAATGCATTACATGACACCCGCAGCCGGGGGTTGGAGATCCTGATTTGCCAGAGAGAGGCAATCTTGTTGTAGTTGAATATCTGTTGTGTCATTGAGATTACCTGAGTAGGGGTGACTATTCAGATCGACTCCTTGATTGGCTAAACGATCGGCCACCTTATTGGCGGATCGTTTGACATGCTGGAAGATGATACTATTGGGCCTTCTGAGCCTTGCCTCTAGTGATTCTAGTCTACTAAGCAATCTCCAGCTAGAGGCGACTTTGGTTGCAGGTGTTCCTGCTTGAATCCTGATAGCCGCATTGATAAGGATCTGGGAGTCTCCCTCTGCTACCAACGGATAGAACCCCTGTTTGATCAGCTATACATAGACCTTTCCATAGACCTTCCAATTCGGCATCATTATTGGTATCGTTTCCAATCGATCCAAAGAAGACGTGCTGGATGTTCCCTTTATCATTTCTGATTACTCCTCCATATCCGGCGGGACCTGGATTCCCCTTGGCTGCACCGTCGAAATTCATCTTGAAAGAAGCCGAGGTTGGGGGGGACCAGTGTGAAGGGGAGACAATCTTGTTATGGAGCTGAGTGGGAGCAGAGGGAGTGTAGGAAACATGAAGATCCCAGGACTTCCATATGGTTAGCTCTTGGGGAGACGAGGGCCAATCCGTCTCTTGCCAGATCCTGAGCGCCAGAGTCTCTTGAAGGCTTTGCTTAAGAAGAATCCAAAGAATGTCTGGAGGGCGTTTCCTGTTGTTAAAGACTCTGTTGTTCCTCTCCTTCCAGAGGGTCCAATAAAGAAAACCTGGGATGAGTGTCCACAGTGCGTTCAGTATTGGACTTTGATATGGCGTCTTGGGCCAGGTTCTCAAAAGATTTGCTATGTCTCCTTGATGATTTCCTACTCTTTGAGTGCATCTGTCAATTTGATTCCAGAGTTGACTTGCAAGGGGGCATGTTTCCATCAGATGCACAATGGTCTCTGAATGCAGAGAGCAATTTGGGCATTGGGATGGTCCAATGAAACCTCTTCGTTGCAGCTTATCCCAGGTGAGGATTCTTTTTTTTCTTAAAAGCCATAAAAAGGTAGAGACTTTGGGCCACAATTTGGGTTGCCATATGTTGCGCCATAGTTGATCTTTGTCATTGAAGTTTTGAGCATACCGCAGAGTATATGCTTCTTTTGTGGTGAAAACTCCTTTCGTTGTGTGCCCCCACCTTAATCTGTCCTGCTTATTTGACTTTTTGATCTTTCTGTGATTTAGTTCTTGTTCAATTTCTTCAAAGTTTTCTCCTTGCCAATCCTCCTGCCAGGTACTAGCTGGTCTCCATTGTTGATAGTCTGTACCTGCATGCTGCTGCCAAAACTGGGATATGCCTGCAAGATTATTGCGTTGCATATGAGTTTGCCAGAGAGGTTTTTGAAAGAGTGAGGCTAGTGTCGAGAGCTACTGCCAAGAGTCCTCCCAAAAACGCGCTGAATTCCCTGCATGTACTTCCCAGAAACTATTCTCTTGTATGAATGTGCTGTGAAGTTTTTCTGCGTTCCAGATCATGGAGCCTGAGCTGCTTGGATTGAATCTAATCAAATCCTCCCAGCTACTGCCAGACGCGTATTTGGTTTGCCAAAGCTTCGCCCATGGTATTTGAGGTTTGACAAGCCAGTTCCACCATACCTTTGCGCCCATTGTATTATTACTGTACAGGGGGCCCCGTAGGCCCAATCCACCATTGAACTTTTGTTGGCAGACGTCTGACCATTTAACTAGTGCCCATTTCCTGTTAAGACCCGATGATCCCCACAAAAAATTCCGTTGCAAATTGTGAATGCCTTTAAGGACCCATTTCGGAGCAGCTAGGATAGAAAATAGATAAAGAGGCATGATTTGAAGAAAGGATTTGATCAAGATGAGACGGCTTGCGATATTGAGTGATCTGAACGTCCAGGAGGAGAGTCTGGCTTCAAGTTTGTCCAGGAGCGATCTCCACGATGCATGTTTAAGAGCTGAGAGCATAAGAGGAGCACCCAGATATTTGGAGGGTAGCGCAGCAATTGTGAAACCAAGGATGCGAGCTATGTTCCTTTGAGTGGAGATAGGGGTATTGAAGAAAAAAAGCTGAGATTTAGAGGCATTTATAGAGGTGCCTGAGGCTTCAGAGAACAGCTCAAGCAGGGCTTTGAAGGATTTTGCTTCAGCTGAGGAGGGATGTCCAAAAAGCATAGTGTCATCAACAAACTGTTGATGCGATGATGGGGGGAGTCCATGAAGCGCAATGCCTTTGATGCTCTTAGAGGAGATTGCATGATGAAGCAAACGGCTGAGTCCTTCTACCATTAGGAAAAAGATGAAAGGAGAGAGGGGATCCCTTTGTCGTATGCCACGCGAAGATCGGAAGGGTTGAGACGGAGAGCCATTGAGAAGGATCGAGAAGCTGGGAGATGATATGAGGTTCATTATCCAGCAAGTCCAAGTGGAGCAGAAACCAAAGGCAAGTAGCATGTGCTGAATATATTCCCAGCTAAGCTTGTCAAAAGCTTTTGATAGATCAAGCTTCATTATCATGCCTGGCTTTTTGAGGATCTTTAAGGAGTGGATAACCTCATTTGATAGGATGATACCATCCATGATTTAGCGTCCTTCGACATACCCTGTCTGCTCCGGAAGAACAAGAAGAGGCAAAAGAGGTTTGAGCCTATTTGCTACTACTTTGGAGATGAGTTTATAGATGACATTACACAGGGCGATGGGCCTGAATTTGTCCGGCGTATTAGCTTCCTCCCCTTTGGGAACTAGTGCTATGAAGGTGGAGTTAAGGGATGGCAGGAACCAGTGCATTGAGCGGGATTCTTCCACCAGATCCCAAACTTCGTTGTTGACCAGATCCCAAAATTCATGAAAAAAGTTAGAGGTAAAGCCATCCGGACCAGGAGCCTTACCATCTTTTAGCTGCACCATTGCTTCCTCCACCTCTTGCTTTGAGACCGCTTGAAGAAGGTTTTGATTATGTTCTGCTGTGATGAGCTTGGGGATGTGCCGCGTGACCTCTTGAATGGCTGTGGTTCTGCTCCTTGTATGTTCCTTGAGTGTTTCCTGAAAGTGATCTCTAAGTTCTTTTTCCATGTCTTCATGCTTTTCTAGTTTTTCCCCCTGACTGTTATTGATGAAAGCAATATTGTTATGCATTCTTCGTTGAATCGTTGTTCGGTGGAAGAATTTGGTGTTTTTTCCCCTTCCTTCAGCCATTTTATTTGAGACTTTTGGCGCCAGAGGATTTCCTCTTGAAATCTTCTTGCTTCTAAGGCCGTCCACAGGGATTGCTCTTTGTTGGCAAGTTCCTCTGTTCTGCCCTCTGTGATGATGGTTTGCTGGAGGATGCTCATTTCCTGTTCCAGTTTTTGCCTGGATTCCGTGATGTTTCCAAAATGGTTCTTGTTCCAGGCCTTCAACACTTGCTTGAGATGTCTAAGTTTTTGCTGAAACTTGAACATTTTTGCTCCTTTTGGTGGATTGAAGGATTTCCATGTCGTCTGGACCACCTCTTTGAAATTTGGGTGACTGGACCAGAAGGCTTCGTATCGGAAAGGCCGGTTGCAGTGTTTTCTGGGTCTGGACCATTGCAGCATAATGGGCCAGTGATCCGAACCCCCTTGAGGCAGTATGGAAGCATGAAAGTCTCCCCCCAGATGGATGGCATTGTCTGAGAGTAGAAATAGATCAAGTCGAGAAGCGATATTGTGTACTCCTCTGCGCTTATTCGTCCATGTTCTGGTGCCGTTGGAAGTTTGGATGTCGATGAGTTGGTTACTTCTGATGAAATCCTTGAATCCATTGCTGTCTTCTTCCAGCTTCATTCACCCTCCTTTTTTTTCCTCTAGGTGTGTGATGATGTTGAAATCGCCCCCGCTTATCCAAAGGGGATAACGCTTGGAAGTGTTCAAGCTTGTTAATGTTTCCAGAATGTCAAGTTTGTGTTGCTGATCCTGAGGGAAGTAAGTGTTGGTGAGATGCCCATGAATGTCCGTTCCAATGAGATGAAACATAGCTTGAATGAAATGCCGGGTAGCATTGAAATCTTGCAACAGTAGAATCTGTGGGTTCCAAACTATGGACAATCCCCCTGATGCTCCCATTGCATCTATAGAAACGGATTGACTGCCTCTCCATGCTTTGTTGAAGATCTTTTCTAATGCAGTGGTGGTGCTCTTTGTTTCTTGTAGAAAGACTACTGCTGGCTTTTCTGTCTGTATCATGTTTTTTAACATTCTATGTTTTGAGGAGCTGTTGAGCCCCCGCATGTTCCATGAGATGAGCTTCATGAGGAACTATGAGGGTGGGGCTTGTAAAACCTCGTTAACTTTGGGAAACTCCCAGATTCCAAGAGTTGTTCTCCCAATATGATTGTTCTCTGCAAATCTGTTTTACGCCCTCTCTTCTTCGTTTCTTTTAGGATTTTTTTTCCATCCCAAGGACTGCCTGCCTGAATTCCTAAGCATTTTTTGTGCTGGGCTTTGGTCAATACTCCTTCCAATCTGTCTATTTCCCAAGGGGGAATGGAGGTATAAGCTTTTTGCTTGCATGCATCTTCCAATTTGAGAATGTCCAACCCGTCCAAGCTTACATTCTCTATGTCTTCTTCCATGTTGCTGGGAAAGTTCGGGGGGTCTTCCAGGCCCCCTTCTTGCAAACTGAGAGCTAGAGCAGCATCGAGATCCATGGCTGAGGGTTGCAGATCCGATTCTATCACTGGAATTTTTGACTTCGAGTTAAGAGGAGCACTGATCAGCTCCAATGAGGAGGGGTCCAGGGGAGCTTTGTGGATCGGGTCATCTGATGATGGGGGCAGCGAGGCTTGAGAGTATTTTTTTGGCGGGGGGTTAGAGGGGTCCTGCGGGGTGAGGACATGGAATCTATTTGAGGAGTCGTCTTTCTTGTGGCTAGGGGGGACGTCTCTCTGATTTTTTGGGATGGAGGGAGCTACATTCTGCTTCTTGACATGTCTGCGGCGATGGGGAACTTTGATGAATCCCTCAGAGTTTTGGGTAACTTCGTTGGCTGAGGTTTGGATTTGGACATTCAGAGGGCATTCCCTGAACAGATGACCATGCTCATGGCATTTGCAGCAACGAAATGGGATTTTTTCATAATCATGAGGTTGATTCCATTCATAGTCATCGTGATAGAGGCTTACCGTGTCTGCTAGGGTCTTCTTGAGTTGCATTTGGACACAGATCCTGGCATAGGAGGTGAACCTTCAGTTTTTTGTTTCCTTCGCCACCTTGATGAAGGTGCCAATGCAATTACCGATGTCCTTTAGAGTTTCTTCTCTCTAATACTCCGTGGGTAAGGAGTACATGTGGATCCAGACGGGAGCATGGCTGAGGTCTTCTGTGTCTGGATTGAATCTTGGTTTCCAGTCCCGTAAGAAGAGACCCGCGGAGTTGAAGAAGTATGGACCTCCATCAAATACTCTTATTTTGTCCTCCAGGCAGGTAAATATGGCCGTGAAGAATCCTTTAGGACCTAGAAGCAAGGAAACATGACCTTTGGGCTTCCATTTGGAGGCGATCCAACCATGCAAGGCTTTTTCCGTTGGCCAGAAACCCAAAAATTTTCCGATGAGCGCGTGATCTTTCATGTACTGTATCTCGCCATTGATTCTGTGGCTTGGAAGCTCCACTCTGATTCTTTCTGATGCTTTGGGGATGCATGTTGTTGATTTCGTCCTTGATGGTGATGTCTTTGGGCTCTCTGTCGCTTCTTCGTCCATGGTTGCATGCTGTTCTGGGGCGACAGGCGGTTCAGAGCTCTGTCCTTGCTCGGTGGTTGGATCACGTTGAAACTAGGTCTTCCCTGGTGCGCCGTCAGACCTGAAATGATTGCTCGAAGGAGGGGGGGATTGGGTACCCGCCCCTCCCATTTGGGAGGACATGACGTTGAGCACAGTCAGGCTCTGTCGCTACTGCTAACGGTCCTGTTGGGAATGCCGCTCTGTGGACGGCTGATGGGCAGATATGCAGGTCTGAGCATTGGCTGCAGGTTGCAGAGCTCAGAGCTAGGGTATGGATCTGCTTATATTAATCGTGTGAACAGTAACTATATGCTCATATATGTTATCTACACCTGTAGATTACATATTCGTGATGTGTTTGACGAAAAAGCTTGTCATGGCTAGTAAGGGTTCAGTCAAGATCTCCTTCAAGTTATTGCATTTATGCTAACATTTCCTTGCTATTTTATTGTTTTGAAGTTGTCATTCAATTCTGGGCAGTGACCTGGGTTCTAGGCCTAAAAATGTGGCTCAAATCCCAGGGACACTGGCATAAGACTGTGCAAAATATTCCCTGGATGCTGGCTTGCAGGTCTATGAGAGCATCCAGAGGTCCTTGGATGCTGGCACCCCCATAGCATGAGAGTGTACAATGATGTAATGGTTGTCATCATGCATGAGGTCATTGTATGCATTGTTGATAAGGTACTAAGGTATGCTGGTTTATTGTGATTTGGTTTAGCTGACGTGATATACCTTACAGGAAGAAATATCAAATGGCTAGAAAGATGGTAGACTACAAATACTCTCCCTATGAATCAAATGAGCAGTATGGTGTTGGGAATTCTTTAGATTTGGCAGATACATTGAGAAGATTAAAGGAAGAAATAAGGAGTTGTAAGGCAGATAATGACATAATCATGTAGGCACAGGAGAAACAAGTAGAGGTAAATGCAGTGATACTTTAGAGTTGTTCAAATTTGCAATGATAGGGACCACGTCGGATCAACTATGAGGAGGAGGAAAAAACTAATGTGGCATCTGGTAGTAGGTCGCATGGTGGTCACATGTCAGATAGATATGACATGGTCAGAGATGGAAGTCTGTTGGAAACTCCAGATAGGAGGAGGGATAGACGTAAGTATTATTCTAGTTCTGATTCAGATAGGCACTATGATCGTCATCGTTATCATACTTATAGGAGGAGTGATAGAGGATACTTTCTAGATGAGTTTAGGAAAGCAAAGCCACCTAAATTCGATGGAGAGATGAAGAAACCACAAGATGAAAAGGCATGGTTTCATGGTATGAGGAAGTTCTGTAGGTTACATTATTATTTAGAGAACATGAGATCTAGAGTAGCTACATTCAGTCTCAAAGGTAAAGCATAAATTTGGTGGGAATATGTGAAGAATGCTAGATGTATTCATGAAGAGGACTTGATTTGGAGTGACTTTGAGTGGCTATTCAAGAAGAAATATCTATCAAAGAGATACTTTTATGATAGGGCAAAAGAATTCTATGAGATAAAGATGGGATCCATGACAGATGATAAGTACACTAACAAGTTCTTGGAGCTACTAAGGTATGTGCCTTATATCACAAAGGAAAAGGCCAAGATTTAGAGGTTCATTAGTGGATTTATATTTGCATTCAGAGACATGATTGAGTTTGATGCGCCTAAATAATTGGAGGAAAACATTTGAAAGCTAAGACATTGCTATGAACAATCGAAGCGCAAGTCTGAGACTAAGCCAGACTAGAAGGGTAATTCAAGGAACAAAGGAAAATGGGATAAGAAGTAAGAAAGACCCCGTGATTCGAGTAATAAATAGAATGTTGCACCATCTAAGAAGTTCAATGCGTCAGATAGGGGACATGGACATTGATGTGAGGAGAAGAATAAGGAGCTCGTGTGGTGTTGGACTTGTGGAGGGGATCATCATAGGAGAGATTTCCACAGTATTAGGGTGGTAGGCCTCAGATATACAATGCACATGATGCACAAAATGTTGGGGATGTTGGTCAAAGTGTTCCTCATATTTACGCAACATTGGATAAAAGATATGAAGACCCTAAAGCATCTATCATTGAGATGGACGTTAAGCTTTGTGATCAAGTATTTCTATTTTGATTGACCCTCGATCTAATTATAGCTATGTTAGTCCTAACTTGGTGGATAAGTGTGGTTTAAGTAAGGAATTTCATGCATAATCTTAGTTAATGCAGTTGGCTATAGGTATAAAGAAGTGAGTTCATGATTGGGTAAGAGATTGTGCATTTGATCTGAATGGTATGCCTACTGTAGCACATTGAATGTATTATCGTTGGGATCATACAATATGTTTTTGGGAATGGATTGGTTGTATCTTCATAGAACCAAGGCGGATTGTTATGACAAAGATATTGAGTGCTTGCATGATAATGGGGAACCAAGAGTCTTACAAGGAAAGAACAAAATCCACATCAGTTAGGATGGTGACACCTATGTAGGAAAAACATAGTCGTAGGAAAGGGCATGTGTTATTTGTAGTGCACATTTCTAGTGACAAATTTAATGAAGTTGAGGATGCAGATGTTTTGAAAAGGTACCCAGTTCGACAAAAATTCAAGGATGTATTTCCTAAGGAAATTTCAGAGTTTCCACCTCAAAGGAGGTAGAGTTTTCCATTGAGTTGGTGCCAGGAGCAACTCCAGCATCAAAGGCACCATACATGATGAGCACCCCTGATTTGGTATAGTTGAATTTGCAGTTGAAGGAAATGTTAGATAAGGGATACATTAAGCCAAGTGTATCACCTTGGGGCACAACGGTGTTGTTTGTGAAGAAGAAAGATGGTACTCTCAGATTATGCATTGACTACAGGTAGTTGAACAAAGTGGCCATCAAGAACAGGTATCTGTTGCTGAGGATTGATGACTTGTACAATCATTTGAAGGGAGAAACAATGTTCTTGAAGATTGATCTGAGATCCGTATATCATCAGGTATGCATCAAAGAAGAGGACAATTACAAGACTACTTTCTAGACTAGGTATGGGCATTATGAGTTTGTTGCAATTCCATTTGGTTTGGCTAATGCTCTAGCTACATTTATGTGCTTGATGAATAGTGTGTTGTGTCTGTATTTGGATAAGTTTGTTATTGTGTTCATTGATGACATATTGGGATGTTATAAAAATGAGAAGAGCATGCCGAGCATTTACCAACAATGTTGAGGTTGTTGATAGAGCATCAATTGTATTCTAATATCAACAAGTGTAGTTTCTTTTAGGTTGAGATACATTACTTGGGGCATGTTGTCCCAAAGGAAGGCATTGCAGTAGATCCAGAAAAGATAAGGACCATAATGGATTGGGTAGCACTTAAGAATGTAGATGAGGTTTGATATTTCATGGGGTTGGTAGGTTATTACAAGAGGTTCATCAGGAACTTCTCATAGATTGCTTATCTTGTTACATCATTGCAGAGAAAGTGTAATAAGATGGAATGGACAAATGATTGTGAGGCTAGTTTTGAGTAGCTTAAGCAATTGTTGACACATCCCCCAATGTTAAGGATTGCAGATTTGAACAAAGAGTTTGTGCTATGCAGAAATTCTTGCAAGAAAGGACTTGGTGGAGTCCTTATGCACGATGGATAAGTGGTATGCTATGAGGCGCTAACACTGAATGAGCACAAGTAGAACTGCCGCACACATGATATTGGGTTGGCAACGATTATACATGCATTGAAGATGTGGAGACACCATCTTCTGGGCATGAGTTTACATTGATGATTGATCATAGTGGTTTGTGGTACCTATTTGACCAACCGAATTTGAATGGTAAGTAGGATCGACGGTTGGCTACGACCAGCGAATTTGATTTTGAGCTCAGGCATATCAAAGGAAAAGAGAACATAGTGGTAGATGTGCTTAGCAAGCGGATACATGTAAATCACTTAGCAACTATGAGCTCCTATGGGATAGAATTATAGGATAGGTGTTTGCATGTAGGTTAGTAGAGTTAGGTATATGGAGATTCTGCATAGGTTGCAGCAGAGTATAGGTACATGTACAGGTATAGGTGGTAGTATAGGTATAGGTACAGGTGCAGGTGTAGGTGCAGGTGCATAGGATGTGGACTATTCCCTTACAACAAATGGATTGGCTGGATTAAGAGATAGGATATATGTTCCAGACAATAGTGAGCTCAAGAAGGTGATATTGAAGGAGTTTTGTGTGAAACCATATTTAGGTCACCCTGGGTATTATAAGACATTGACTGCAATGAATAAATTTTATTATTGACCGAATCTAAAGAAGGATGTAGCAGAGTATGTGGCTAGGTGTTTTGATTGTTATCGTGTGAAGGTAAAATGTAAGAATCCAGGTGGACTGCTATAGCTAATTACGATTCCAGAGTGGAAATTGGAGGTCATTTCCATGGACTTCATCATAAATTTGATGAGGATAGTGAGACAACATGATTCCATCATGGTTGTCATGGATAGGATGACAAAGGTTGCACACTTCATTCCAATGAAGTCTACGTTCTCAAATGGAAATGTAGCACATGTATTGATCAGAGATGTGGTCATATTGCATGGTGTTTCGGAAAAGATTGTGTTAGAAAAGGATGTGAAGTTCACTTCAAAGTTTTGGAAGGAGTTCTTTTCTGGTTTGGGCATATAATTGGTCTTCAATACAACTTATCATCTACAGACATATGGACATACAGAGAGGGTAAATAGGATATTAGAGGGCATGTTGAGGATGCATGTGATGCACCAACAACGAAAGTGGGAAGAGTATCTTCCACTGGTAGAGTTCGCTTACAAAAATGGGTATCAGGAATCTTTGAAGATGAGTCCGTTTGAGGCATTTCATGGGTGGAGTTGCAATACTCCTATCAGTTGGAGTGATCTAGTTAACAGGGTGTTGATTGGACCAAACATGTTGGAAGACATGGAACAAGAGATGCAGATTATAAAGAAGAATATAAAGGCAACACGTGATAGGTAGAAGAGCTATGCAGATCAGAACACGTAGTTCAAGGAGTTCTAGGTTTGGGAATGGGTGTACTTGCGTATCAAACCAAAGAGGAGCTCTTTACAAATTGGATCATGTGCCAAACTAGCACCACGGTTTTGTGGACCCTTTAGTATTATTGAGAGGATTGGGCTAGTATCCTATTGAATTGCACTGCCTTCAACATTGAAAGTCCATGATGTTTTCCATGTGTCATTGCTTAAGAAGTATGCTAAAGATGTTGATCATGTGATTGACTGGTATGTATTGCAGGTGGAACTATATGGAGAATTCCAGCCAGTGCCTTAGTGTATATTGCATAAAAAGGTGCTCGTGCTTCAAAACCGAGCAATCAAGTAGGTTAAAGTGCAATGGAAGCACTTTGGACCCGATGAAGCTACATGGGAGATGGCAGATCAAATGCAGGCTAAGTATCCTTCCTTGTTTTCCAGTTGAGGTAAAGAAATTTTGGTGTGGTGTTTTGGTATATGTCTTGATATATGTTTTGGTATATCTTTTGGTGATGTTGCTATATGTACATATGTATATGGATGTAAATACAACCATGAGCTATGGTATAAAGATCCAATAAGTGGTATTGGTTTCATGTCATTATGATGTTATGTTGTTTTGTTTTCATGTTGGTTTTCTTCTCAGCAGGCTGATCATTGTAAATACTGCATCGAGCTCAGTTATAAAGCTCCATTGGCAGTATATTTTTCTTATAGCATTTTTGTGGTTATAGGTGTTGTTGAACACCAAGGACGGTGTTCCCTCAAAGGGGAGGGTTCTGTAACAACCCTGGTGAAAATTCCATGTAATAAAAGTTAATAAAGGAAAAATAATAACCATTGTTGATGGGACACTTATTCTAAGCTGAACGTTGGGAAAAAACATAGTGATGGGGATTACTTGTGGTTGTTTAAAGGCTAAGGAGATTGACAAAGGCAATGACTAAGGCTTTGGAAAGGAAAAAATGAATTTTTGGCATATTTATTTACAAAAATAATGGGAATTAGGAGAAAAGGGAGGTGAAAGGTCACAGGTTGCATGTGAGGAGGAAATTGACGGAAAATAATGGAAAATGAAGAAAATAGAGGCTCATCCATAAAAAGGATTATGAGGATCAGTTGGTAACCTTTTTATTAGTTCAATTTTGGAGCTCTCTCATTATTCTTTCTCTCTTTCTCTAATACTCTTGGATACTTAGAGTTTACTTGGAGCACTCTTGGAGGGTGTGGCATACTTGAAGTTTTGGAGCAAGAAGGAAAAAAGAAGAGAAATAAAGAACAAGAGAACATTGGGATAAATATCTATAGTGGGATTTGCTTGCATGTATCAAGTTACATATATGTTTTCCTCACTAGTTTTGGCATGTATGGCATATGCATGTGGATTATTGGTCATGATCTGTCACTAGCATGGAGGATTTCCTAGATTGACAGTGGACTGCCTAGCCTTGCCATTTCCTAGATAGCCATGGAGATTGTGGGTTTATTTCCTTATTTGTTTTTGGTTGTTTCTCATGTTTCCTTAGCTTGGGTTGAGTTACTAGTTCTTGAAGTCTTGGTTGGACAAACGCTCTAGAGCCCTGTAACAACTTGGGTGGAGTTACTAGTCCCGTAGTCTTGGTTGGACAAATGATTTTGAGCCTTTGGTGGGTTGAGTTACTAGTCTTAGAGCCTTAGCTAGAAAAACAATTTGGAGCCCTTGGTGGGTTGGGTTACTAGTCCTGGAGCCTTGGTTTGAAAAATGCTTTGGAGCCCACTGAAAGCTATGGGTTTAGTTATTAGTCCTGGAGTCTTGGTTGGAATAAATGCTCTAGAGCTCTGGATGGCTGGGATAGATATTGATATGATAATTATTTTGGTGATGTTTGACCATGAGGTGGAAGCACTATTTGATGGGTTGAGGTGGATGGCCTATGGAAGCCCTGGATGGTTTTTGATTGATGTGTTCTATGAGATCCCACTTTTATGCTTGGAATATGGCATGAGGGTGAATGGAAGAAGAGAGATTTGATTCATCCATTATACGGTTGGGTGGAATACGGAAGTCCCATCATGGGTTTTGATTTTGAATAATCAATGTGAGGTCATTTCTCCATGTATTTCTATGAGTATTATACTGGTTATATGTGGTTTATATGGTTGTGATTTCATTCGTATTTCTGCTGCTATTATGCTGGTTATATATATGTTTTATGATAGTAGCTATGTATGGTGTTGGCCCTCAGTTTTGGTCTGTTTTTTCTTAAGAAAAAGTACTTAATCCTTATATTTTCCATCCATTTTCCATCACATCCATCTCATTTTGATGTATTTTATGCATATTCAGGTGTTTAATTTTAATTTTGCAATTTCTAGAAGTTTTTATGGAAATTGAGTTTCAAATGCAATTTTGGACTAAATCAGAAATTCCCGTAATAGCTATGTGGATGACATATTTTCAGGACACTTGGGTTCCAGCTGGATGCATGAATGGAAATCTTGGGAACTAGGACTAAGCTAACTCCACTTGGTTTGGTCGAAACAAGCTTAATTATGCCCGGTCAAGGCTGGTCAAACATGACTAGTCACCAGAAAATCCCTAGGAAATAGGGCAGTTTTGAGATTTTATGGGATTGACCATATTTCTTGGGATGAATTGGATGAGTTCGACCTAGATAGGTGGATATGAGTAGATATGAGTGTTAGAGATAATATAGATCAGTTTGTTTCATAAAACCTCTATTTAAAGCCAAGACTTTGATGGCTTATGTAATGGAATTTTTATGTAACTTTTGTATATTTTTATGCTAAGACACTTTGGAGTTTGAAGCTAATTTGAAGAACCTGTTTCATTTCAATTTTTTGTTCATGCTTGGTTGATTTACTGAAGTTGCTATAGCTGAGATTTCTTCAAGTGTGCAAGGCAAGGGTGGAGGGCCCCCACACCAAGCTAAGTGCACTTCTTGGTTCAATTTTCATAGATTAGTTCTTGTTTCAAATGTATTTAGATGTGTGATGATTTCTAAATGAATATTGGTTTAATTCTAATCTACAAATGAAGGGACACACATGAATTTAAGTTAAATTCTCCTTCTATTTGATCTTGAACTAAAACTGAATTTCATTCTCCATTTCTTATTTGAAGTTATTTCTGCATTTCTGGTTTGAAGCAATGGTGATTATGATATAGTAGGATTGTGAAGAAGGACAATCTGGACCTCCTTAGTTAGGAGCTTCTTCTTTTACATCTTCTGCATCATAAACCATTTTTAATTAGTGCTCTTAG
>APFE030343856.1:0-31166 GCA_000404065.3 Pinus taeda | reverse complement strand
GATGATTTCAGAGGCTACCGGGATACCGAATGTGGGAGAGGTGTGGCCCAAGCGCAAATTGCTGGATTTTGTTTATTTTGAGCCATATGTCAGGCCAGCATTTGTGAGTCACTTGTCAGGAGCTTTTCCTTTCAGATTCCCCCGGGCGGAGTATGCTTCGATCATGCGGCTTATCATGCAGTACTTTACATGCGAGAGAAGATTTTCACAGGACATTCAGAGGATGTCATCCGTGTTTCAGAGGCAGTCCCCAGCTCAGCAGCATAGGAGTTTGTGCCATCATGGTCTCATTCAGCTTGTTGTTTCTTATCAGTTGAGTCAGCAGGGCATTTCATGGGCAGACTTCATTTCTCATGAGGACTTTACAGCGCCACCACAGCCACAGCTAGAGCTAGAGGCCATTTATGAGGAGGGAGGTCCATCACACCAACCTGAGATTATTGTACCGACACATGTTGTTTCCCCACTGCAGTGTACATATCAGAGAGGTCATAGGACCTTGTTTGCAGCAGCTCGACGAGTATTTTCTCCACAGCAGGTGGAAGGGGTCTCGTCATCATCATCAGATCAGCAAGTGTTATCTCCACACCAGGTGGAAGGGGCCTCGTTGCCGACAGCAGCACAGGTAGCAGAGAGGGGCAAGCAGCCCATGATTGAGGAGAGAGTGTCTGGTGCTCCGATTATTGATCTCGACGCTGTTTCTCCTAGCACAGAGCTCAAGGATATCATCCGAGAGCAAAGCAACGAGATTCATTCGCTGCAGACACAATTATTGATGGCAAAATGGGTAATCACATATTTGGAGCAGCGAAACAAACAGCTTGAGGATGAGAAAGAGTTGGATGAGCTATGGAGGATTCGAAGTGATCAAGTCATCAATCGTAGGAGGCCCGGTGACTTGCTGCCCAAGGAGAGGGAATCCATGCTTATCCGGGTGAACACACACTTAGAGGGGTTGTTGGCTAAGGCCAATCGAAACAACAAGTTGCTAACGAACATGAAAAACCATTATTGGGCAAGGATGCATGTTTGCAAAGCAAAGATGAAAATGTTCCAAAGAAGGTTGTCCGAGGTCTGCAAGAGGAGGAAGAAGACCAACCCGCTTCGTATCTTGGCTGAGGCCTCTCTCACTCACCATGATACTCATTATATTCCTCCTAGCAGCAAACCCAAGAGATTTTGAGAATTTTGAGGCATTTTTGGCATTTTTGGGAATTTTACAGGTTTTGGCCATTCGAGTGGTCTCACCCCGTATGCGACCAGTCATGAGGACAGCTCAAAACGGGGAAAACTCTACATTTTTGGATTTTTCATGCAAATATACACTTGCCTATGGAAAGGTTTCAAAATTTTGTGAAGATTTGGGCTCCCAAAAGCTCAAAATACAGGCAAATTTTGACTTTCTACCCCTTTTTTGAGTTGCAGAAAGCAGTCTTGGGATATTTGATTTTTTAGGGGTCAAATCAACTCCAAATTCAGAAATTCTAGTTGGGTTGGAAAGTCGACTTCTAGACCTTTCCAACGAGCTATCCTGCACCTGATTTGGACACTGGGAAGGCCCTCAAACAGAGCTACCAAGGGGCGCGACCAGTCAAGGTCAGGGGCGCGACCACTCAGGCAAATTTGCCAGTTTTGACCAGTTTGGCCAGCAAAGCACTGTTTTCACCTTGGTTGACTATTTGGGCATGTAAATGATGGATTTTTGTGTAAATTTCATGGAATTATATACTTTTACTCTTCTTAACCACTTCTAGAAGCTTCTTTGATGTAAATGGTAAATATTTAATGCATGGATAGGTTTCCAAAGTTTTAGAGGCAAGTTGTTGTGTTGGCCTATTATCTAATGATTAATTTAGAATTAGTTGCAACAGCTCCTAGGAAGCTAAGCTCGACCCCTAGAGGTGGGGAAAGGAGTTAGACCTTCGATATTATGCCTTCTCTTACTCATTTTCATGGTTGGACTCTTAAGGGAGAAGCTCTATTGTATATTTTACTTGTATCTTTGCAATTTGAGGAAAAGGAAGGCCAGGGTTTTGCAGACTTCATTGTGGATTCTTGTGGATTATTATGTTGATGGTGTGTTTCCTACTTGTTATTGTAAGTGTGTTTATGTGTTCCATCTCTTAATCTTTTGCTGCTAATTAAACAAAAGAAGTGATAAAGTTTGAATTCATGCATGCCATGCTCAGCTTTCAATTTTGTTTAATATTTATGTTTTCCATTGTCTAGAGAGGATTCAAATTCATTGTTTGCCCTCTTTAGCTTCTCTTCTTTCCTCCTTGATCATCTATTCCAGCTAAAGGCATCAGCATAAACTCCTACCTTGCCCCAAAGACCCACCTGCAAAAACTGAGCTCAATCCCCGCACCCTGAATTGCACTCCCTCCAATTGCCACCAAAAAACCCAAAAACTTTAAATCAACCCTCCTTATCAATTTACTAGCCTAAAATCATTATTTCTAATTGGTTAACTCAATCCTATTGAAAAATCCACCGAGTTTGACCCGAGAGAGCCTTCTCATACCTCGTAGGGCTAGCTACGAGGTGAAATGGTTTGATGTAGCTTTGAGGTTTGTCTATCTCAGCCTAGGTGAAATCTCAAGTGCTAACAAAAACTACCATCTATGGAAGATGCAAATGGAGGATTATTTGTATCAGAAAGATCTTTACCTGCAATTGAGCAGAAAAGAAAAGAAGTTGACGAGTATGATAGATGCAGAATGGGATATTCTTGATAGAAAAGTTCAGGGAACATTTCGGTTGTGTCTAGAAGCATTGATGGCATTCAAAATTTCAAAGGAAACAACAACAAGAGTTTAATGACAGCATTGGCCAAACTATATGAACAACTCTTGGGCTCAAATAAGATATTTCTTATGAAGTGTTTATTTAATATGAAAATGTCAAAAGGTGGGTCTATTGTTGATCATTTAAATGAATTTAACATGATGACCAACTAGTTAATTTCTATAGGCGTAAATTTTGATGATGAAGTCAAGGATCTATTGTTTCTATGCACAATGACAGAAAGTTAGAACATATTATTTATTGCTATTAGTAACTTTGTCTTTGTATCTAGTACTTTAACGTTTCATGATGTTGTTGGTTCCATCCTCAACGAGGAAATTCGATAGAAAAGATCTAGTGAGACATCAGGTAATGCTTTGACTACAAAGACTAGGGGAAGAAAAATGGAAAGATGAAGGAGCCTAGGAAATCACAGTAAGTCAAGAAAAGGAAGATCCAAATCCAAATCAGGGATAGTATGCTAGAAATATGGGAAGAAAGGACACCTGAAGAAAGACTGCAAATATCGGAAGGGAAAAGAAGGAGAGGGATAGCAAGATAGCCATCATGAAGTGAATGTTATAGGTGATGTGTTGCAATATGATTTGATTCTTTCATTAGATAATATTATAGATTCCTGGGTGGTAGATTCAAGGGCATCATTCCATGCCACACCTGACAGGAAACATTTTCATGACTATGTTCAAGGAGATTTTGGACAAGTTCGTTCGGGTTATGATAAACCATGTAAAATCATTTGAATGGGTAAGGTTTTTATAAAGCAACAAAATGGAAACCAATCACTATTGAAGGAGGTAAGGCATGTTCTAGATATAAAGAAAAATATAATTTTCAATAGGGCAGTTAAGAGGTGAAGGTTGTGTAACTTCTTGGTTTGGTCGGAAATGAAAATAAGAAGAGAAATGCATAATGACATATATAATGATATATATTCTATTTGTATACGATATTACGGGTACGATTGATGATTCGAGCTACAATCCCATACGACGCTAAAGCGAAATTACAATATATAATATATGCATTATCTACCTCCCGCTCTAACCGACAATAACAAGTCTTTCCCTCACCACGAGCCCTGTCGGGGACATGATGGCGGCCCTCGGCCTCCTCTGTCGGTCGAGCGAGAAAATCCTTCACCATAATGAATAGTGAGTCCCTATCCGGGCCTCGACCTCGTAACCTCGGTCGAGTCCTTATCGGGCCTTCACATGTGAATAGTGAGTCCCTACTAGGCCTTGACCTCGTAACCTCAGTTGAGTCCCTCCGGGCCTCACCATATGAATAGTGAAAAGTCACTAAAGGAGCCTTGGTAATAACAAAACAACAAAAGGTTGGTATGTTATATTTATACAATAGTATTTCTAATTTTGTTAATGCGTTAACCTCCACATGAGTAAATACAGCATTGTGGCATCATAGAATCGGGCACATGAGTGAGAAGGGGATGTAGATTCTTCACTCAAGGAAATTGTTTCTAGGTTTGAAGCATGTTGATTTGGATTTTTGTGAAAATTGTGTTTATGGAAAGCAAAAGAGGGTCAGATTTATCATAGTTGGGAAGGAAAAGCAAAGTGAAAAATTAGAGCTTGTGCATACAAATGTATGGGGACCTGCTCAAGTATCATCTATTAGTGGCTCTCGCTATTATGTTACGTTTATTGATGATGCAACTAGGAAAACCTGGATTTATTGTATTCAACATAAATTTTATATATTTGATAATTTCAAGAAATGGAAAGATTTGGTTGAGAATGAGATAGGAAATAAGTTTAACTGTCTCATATTAGGGAATGGAGGTGAATATTGCAACTAAAATTTTGATAACTATTGTTCAGAGCATGAAATTCACAGAGAGAAGACAGCTCCAGGAACACCACGGGAAAATGATGTGTCAAAAAGGATGAACAGGACAACCATGGAGTGTGCAAGGTGCATGATACTGCTGCAAGATTGCCCTTACAATTTTGGGCATATGTTGTAAATATTGTTGTTTATCTAATAAACAGAGGGCCTTCAAGTTCCTTGGATTGTGGTATTCCAGAGGAGGCATGGATAAGTAAAAAGGTAAACTATTCATTTTTAAATACTTTCAGTTGTGAAGTCTTTGTCACATCAATAAAGAAAATTGAACAAAGCTCGAGGCAAAATCAAAGAAATGTACCTTTATTGGATATCGTGTTAATGATTTTGGTTATCACTTATATGATTATGAAAATAAAAAAATCATTAGGAGCAGAGATGTCATATTCAATGAAAAGGTATTGTATAAGGATCAGATGTAGGGAAAGAAATAGGAAATGGAAAACAAAGAATATGCAGTGCTTGATGGGATCACAAATAAAGTAATTTTTTCTTAAAATCATAATGATCATCATCATCAACAACAACAACCACAATAGAAACAAGAACCTCAAACACCTAAAAGTGGTGTTATAAGATCTACCAGGATAAGTAGACTCCCTAAACGATACTCTCCTTCATTATATTATGTACTGTTGAGTAATTCTGGTGAATCGGAAAGATATGAAGAATCAATGCAGGTAGAAACAAGGAAGAAGTGGAGCAAGACATGGAAGAAGAGATGGACTCGTTGATGCATAACCAGACTTGGGACTTAGTCAAGTTTTCTGTAGGTAAAACAACATTGCAGAATAAATGGGTTTATAGGTTGAAGGAAAAATATGGAGGTAAACATAGGTATAGGGATAGACTTGTGGTGAAGGGGTTTGCAAAAAAGAAAGGTATATGCTTTGATGAATTTTTTTCTTTTGTCATTAAAATGACTTCAATCAAAACTATTTTGAGTCTAGTGGCAACAGAAGATTTACATCTTGAGAAGTTAGATGTAACGACAGTGTTTCTACATGGGGATTTGGAGGAAGAAACCACAAGGGTATGAGATCAAAGGAAAGGAGAAACTAGTGTGAAAATTGAAGAAGAGCGTGTATGGCTTAAAATAGACTCCAAGATAGTGGTATCTAAAATTTGACAGGTCTATGTCTGAACAAGATTATACTAGATGTCACTTTGACCATTGTGTTTATCTTAAAAATAAAAATGATGGTAGCTATATTATATTGTTCTTGTATGTGGATGACATTCTTGTTGCAAGGTCAGACATGTGGAAAATAAATGTGCTCAAAGGAAAATTGGAAAATTCATTTGAAATGAAGGATTTGGGTGCTACAAAATAATCCTTGGTATGAGAATAACTAGAGACAGGAAAAATCACAAATTAACATTGTCTCAGAGTGAGTACATAGAAAAGGTGTTGGAAATATTTAATATGCAAAATGCAAAACCAGATAGTACACCTTTTGCTAGCCATTTCAAGCTAAATAAAAAGACGTGTCCCAAGACTCAGGAACGGATGCATTATATGTATAAGGTTCCTTATGCATCAGCAGTTGGAAGCTTAACCTATGCAATGGTTTCCACAGGGCCTGATAGTGCACATGTAGTGGGAGTTGTGAGAAGGTATATGAATGATGGCAATTAAATGGATTCTTAGGTATTTGAGAGGTACCACAAATCAAGCATTATGATTTGGTGATTCAAACATTGCTCTACAGGGATATGTTGATGCAGATATGGCAGGTGATAGAGATAACTGGAGCAGCACCATAGGGTATGTCTTTACTATAGGTGGAATAGTTGTTAGTTGGGTTTCAAAATTGCAAAACATCATAGCAGTTTCAACAATAGAAGAAGAGTATGTTGTCGCTATAGAGGCTAGTAAAGAAATGATTTAGTTACAAATGTTTATGGATGAATTGGGTAAGATGAAAGAGATGCGAAGGTTATATAGTGGCAGCCAGAGTGTCATTGATCTTGCAGAGAACTCGTAATTTCATTCCAAGACTAAACATATATATTGCTCAAGTAACATTTCATACAGTCAGTGTTGGAAGATGGGTAGTTGAAGCTGGAAAAGATACACACTAGCCAAATCTTGCATATATGTTAACAAAAGTTGTAACGAGGGAGAAACTAAGATTCTACTCATTTTCAATTGTTCTTCAAGTATGATGATTAACATGAGAAAAATTCAAGTCTAAAGTGGAAGCATTTTCCAGCAAGTGAAGCAGTGGTGGAGTTGTTATAATTAGTCTCCAAGTGGGAGATTGTTGGGTGTGGAGACTGATTATCTTCCTGATTCAGAGGTCTTGTTTTCAGCTAGGTGTATACCCATGGAAGACTGTACACCCCTCCATACAGGGGGGTGTGGGGGCTAGTGGGCCCCCAGCAGGGGTTTGGGGGAACTGCCCCGAAGCTAAAAATAGATGAAAATTTTCCTTCTAAAATATTTTAATTTCGTATTCAATCTGGGTCGTTCATTAAGTGGATAATCTAACGATAGGAGTTATGTTAATTCAAGACTTTTTCCCTATAAGGAAACCCTCAATTTATATTATGGAATTGTATTGTGGTTGTGTATTATTATTCTGAACAATAAAGAGATATGATATTGTGTGAGAGCAAAGAGGAAATTACAACGGATTTGTTTTAGGTTGTATATCTTCATTTTGATGGATAATATAAAAGAAAGAACTAGTTGTTTCTCTGTGGACATACCCCAAATAGGGTGAACCACGTATATTTGTGTCTCTCTTAATTTATGCATTTTTGTGTTTTTCTTCCACAATATTTTATGTGTTTCATTTCTCTGTGATTTAATTTTCTAACATACATTTTTTCTGTATGTGTTTCATTCACATGTCATAAAAAAATTGCATTATTTCAGTGGATTTGGTACTTATCTTGTTGAATGTGTGTTGTATTTTCGTTAATGATCAATGTTTCTATGTGAGCTACTTCTCTAGATAACTAACGAATATTTTCTTGCTCACATGTGTCTCTCTTAGGTTAGTACTATTACTTCCTTCCAAAACACTCACTCCTCTCTCTCTCTCCCCTCGGGAAAGCCTCCTTTTACACATTGAAATTGGTGTTACACAGTGTCAACTTTCTTGATGATTTCAAAGTTTATGTGCATACTCTCTTATGTTATTCGTTGCAGCTAAGGAAAACCTTTGAGTTATGGTGGTTGGGTCAATACTTTGGATCGGGCTCCTACTCCAAATGGTGTGATGTCTAATTGGGACGTCACATCGAGGAGACCCCCATGATTTACGGATTTCTAGCACTGTTAACACATTTCTACCCATCCCCAAATATAACTAAGGCAACTTTTTCCAAAATCAAGCGTTACATTTCACCCACACTCAAGATGGCAACATATTTTCCCCAAAATATCAAAAAACATATGGGTGTAACTTTCTTCATTATAGATGAAAAATCCTAAGGATCATTCATCACTATATAATGTCTCCATCAAACTTTCATTATTTCTACAATTAAATTACATATCTTTTTCACTTGTTGTCCATGTTTAAGGTCACATTGTAATATTCCCTAGTAGGTTCCATATATATACTAGTATAATCCAATACATGGATAGGATAATGAACATACTTCTTGAGAAGCAAAAAATAATTGCATCATGAACCTATATATGAGGATATAATGATAACAATGAACAAAGGGTCTAACTATCTCCAAAACCTCAAAGGATCCACAATATTTGACAACAAACGCCTTTGTGTTCCTCCAAAATATGGGAGTGAATTTGAAATGTGTACCTAATACTATAGCTTTAAGTACTTTGTGTATCCTTACCACCTTATCAATAGTATGAGCTATATGTTGTGCTTTTTCAACTTTAGATGTTATGATCTATCAACTTTACATATAGGAAGTCTCCTTTACATGTAGGAAGTGATCCACTTCATAACTCAATCAACCACCATTGAAATTAAGCCATTCTTCTTTGTTTACTTTTTCAAGCCTATAAGGAAATCCACCAACACTTCATTCTATTTCAATTTTGAAATGCTTAAATTTTAGAGCAATCCAAAATTGTATCAATGTTCCACTTCAACCTTTTAGCATTTTTTTGATGGCCCAAAATGACCATGTCAACATTATAAGGGAAACCACCCTGTTAGGAACTTAAATTAGCTTCTTTTCCCTTTGGAATGGTGGTAATGACTGGTTCAATTGGGTCTAGTTACGCTCCATATTTATTTTGTGTCTTATAGTATGTCTATTACTATCCAATAGGAAAGAGACATTAGATCTTCCCTCTTGAAGAGCTCATGCAAGAAAGTGATCTTTAAGTTGAATTAATGGCTCAAGCAGGCCACTCTAAAGTTTGCCCCTTGTGTAAGAGGACTTATAGAATTAAACATTTAAAGCTAAATGAAAATCTACTCTAATTAATAGAAAGTAAATCCTAAATCTATCTCGATTGAAAGAAAGATTAGTCCCCCTCTCAACCAAGAGAAAAGTAAAAGGGGATTTGAACCAGCTTTGAATTTGGAATAAAAATAAATTCAATAAGATAAGGAAAAGGTTTTGGGACTTATTACTAGTTCGAGCAAGTATATGTATTCAACTAATTGATGAATAGTCATCATATCTCTGATGCACATACATCCAAATTCAAATAAAATGAATTCAAATTAAAAGATATGATTGCATTAAGGAAATAGTTCTCATAAAACAGTCATTATTAAAATGAAGATAAACTTGACATGAATTTTCTAAACAGTTAACAAGTGTGTTATGTTTATCTATTCAGATTCATAATTAAACTTGATAGCAATTAGATCCATCATTAAAAGATAGCTTTATAATGATTAAAACAAACATTTATTAACTGAATTCACAATAGTGAAAAATTTCACACACACATACTTATATGGATCAAGAATTGCCTCAAATTTTATTAAATTCAAACCACCAATTAGCCTCTATCTCTAACAATAGTGTACAAGAATTAGAGATTTGATCAAAGCCTTTGAGTGCATAAAATTCTCAGAAAATTTCATGATAGCATGGAATTTTCAGAGCTAAAATACATCTCTTTAATATCCACAAGTCTACTAAAAAACTATCTAATTATTATATAAAAAGTTTGCCCCCTACATTAGTGCAAAAATCCCTCTCTTTGCAGAGGATTTCCTCCCCAAGTTTCAGATCTGGAACCCCCCCTTGTCCATTTTTACAAAAACCATATTTATAATTACAAAAGAAAATTAAAATGAGAGTGTTGTTGAAGAATAAATTTTCTCCAAAAAAAATTAATTGGACAAAATTATTCTTTCTCTCTTTTGGTGCAATTCCATTGTTCTAAGTCTTCTCTTACTCATATCCCCAACTTCTCTCCTACCAAAAACCAATCAAAATTAAATTGAAATGCAAATCAAAATAAAAATACCAAATTTGGGAAAACAAGCATCTCCAAATAAATAAATAAAAATAAATTATATCTTCCCATCGATCCTTGTAAAGGTTTTTTTTGTCAAATAGTATATAATTGAATGGATCTCCAATCAACGGAGGCTTTGGGCAAATGAAAATGCAAAAACTAAACTCAGAAAATTATTTTTGGTTACAAATTCAAAGCTTAATTTTCTTCTAAATTTTAGACTCGGAGGATATAAAATCTTGTCATCCAACCATTTCAAAAGTATTCTCCATGATTTTATCTTTCTAACGAGTTATCCTAGGCCTCATTTGGCCTAAATAAAACTCAACTTATGAGCGTCTAAAGTTGAAGTGTCAAAATTGCCAGCATTTTAGAGAAAAATTCTGCTCAGCCAAATTTAGAAAAATTTAATTAAAATTTTTAATTTTATTAACTATAAAATTATAATTAATTATAATTAAAAAAATTATTATTATATACAAATTAATTAAAATTTTAAATTAATTTACAAACTAATTACAATTATAAAATTAATTATATTTTACTACAAATTAATTAAAATTTAAGTTAATTTTTAAATTAAAATAAATTAATTAATATTTAAAATAACATGGCACACGTGTCAAGTGGCTATTGATCAACGTATGAGCCATGGTGAATAAGTGGGAGGCATAAGGAGGATGCTTTATTATAAAGTGGAGGCATAAGGTGGGGTGCGAGTTATAAGTGCATGTGGAGGGATAATGAGTGGAGGAGGGAGGCATAACGTGAATGGAGATATCGGGGATCGAAGGATTGGTTATATCGGAGGTTCTTAAGATTGAAATTACGATAAAATGTTTTTCTAAGGCCGGATGACATATGCCAAGAGAGTATTGAGTATGAGAGGAGAGAGAATGGGAGTCATGAGGATTGGAGTATCAAGGTCTTTAAACACCGGAGGTTCTTTTAAAGAGGTGTTACGATAAACAAAATATATGATGGGGTGGAGAGATAAGGAGGTGAGCTGAAGTGGGGCCCATGTGTAACGGGTCCCTTCCATCATAAACTATAGCCACTTGTGTTAAAGTCCCAATATCAAGAACCACAACCACTTTGTAATTTTGGGATTTCAAATCCTCATAATTTTTTTAATTAGGATTTGGAATAGACTTATGAGATCCCGAAAACACATAATTTTAATTGCTCTACAATCTGGTTGTGGTGATTTTGCAGCAATGTTAGTGAAAAATGAATTAATTAGTAAAAATTGATTAAAAATCAATATCTACAATCAATCTACAAAAAATTAAAATAATGTACATTTTGTACTTTTTCTAGCCTTGACGATAAAAATTATCAAACTTCAAATGAGCACCATTTGCAAACTATGCATCCAAATGAGATGAAAAAAGAACTGATAGAAATATTATGAAAAGAAAACTCTTAACCAATCAAAAGAAGAATCCGAAGAAAATAAAAAAATGGCAAAATTGTAGGACACTTAACCAAAAGAAAACATTAAAAGGTGATTTAATCAATATATATGGAAAGGGTCCCCATTATTTGAAATAAATGAGTCAAAAATGGGGGTATTGAGTTTTCACCTCAACAATGGTGATAGACGGGGAAGAACCAGTTATTTCTGGCTAAAAAGATAATGAAATTTGCTTCACCCAAAAGGTTAAAAATGATGGATTCAATCAAACCATTGATCAATAAAACATTTGGCATGGGTCCCACATTAAATAAATTAAGAAATATAGGTTCAAAAAATGTAAGTACTCAAATTAGACTAGGTTTAGGATCATGAATCCAAATTTTGGGAAAAAATTACTTTAAGATTACCTCGTATGAAAAATAGAAGAAGGTACAGATATGAGTATTTTGATAAAGCATGTATCCATCTATATGAATGGTATCTAACATCGCTTCGCTGCGAGCGAGCCTTAATAGTACTCCAGCAAAGTTTTCTTTTATGACATAAAAGCATGGCCCTGCTGTCAACGAGCATCCATAGCCCCGATGGGTTTACTTGTATTTCCCATACTTCCCCTTTTTAATCACCCTTTTGATAAACGCATTTGCGAGCTTAGTTTATGATGTACCTAAGTGAAGGAGGTGGTATGGTAATAGAGACTTATGTAAATGCATATAATACTTTCATATTGTTGACTCCAAATCTTTCCATGCGACTATCAATCAGAGGTTTTTATAAAGTGGACGGGTGGGATGGATCCATTGAGTCAAAGTCATGTCAATTGTTTCCTTGGAAAGGTGAACTATATAAATTAAAAAGGATGTGTGTTCCACCATGAAAAATATTTAAAAAAAGAGAGCTTTATGATTCCATAAATTTATACCTTTAATGATAACTGAAACTCATTGAATTAAACAGAGTAAATATTTCCCATATCTACCAATCAATGTTAGGTGATAAAAAGGCCTTTCACATAAATCTTGGTGGAGTCACCAAAATCAAACCATAGCTAATAGCAAAAAGGAAAAAAAAAAATCTAAAGTGAAGTGAAAGAAATGAGCAAACTCCAAAAATGTCAAAATAAAATAAGAAAAATGAAATAAAGCCCAAATTAAAAACAACCCCTACAAGGCTAACTATACAAATGTCTCAACAAAATAGTAAATAAGATAAGCATGCATGTATTCGTCCTATGATGAGATTTTAGTAAATTCTACTCTGCAGAGTTTTAAGCAATTAGGCTCTCAAACCAAAAAGTGAATAACAACTATGAGGTAAAATGAAGCCAAATGAGAAGATTGTGGCTTTTGTAATTTTTTTTCATTTCAAAACAAAGCCTGCATAAAATTATCACAAAGAGAATGAGTGTCAAATCTGAGCTGGTAGAAGTGTAAAATAATTTTAGGAGACTTGAAAAATAGAGATATATATCCAAAAAAACAAAACAAAAAACAAAAACAAAACAAAAACTAAAAAAATTAGTTGGCACAAAAACTTAAAGAAACAGAAACAAATGAAATTAGACATACTAAACTTACCATTGAAGAATTTCATTAGAAATTTACCTAAGAGATGTCGATATTCTCCATCAAAGGATATCCTTTTCATTTGATTAGAATTAAAAGCATGAAGAAGTGGCTCTCAATGTAGTTTTCATTAGCCCAAAATCATAACTTATTAAAGCTAAGCTAGAGCTAGCAGTAAAACTAGAAAAATGATGTCTCATGTTCAAGGAGTTGGAAGAAGAAACCAAATCCATTAGAAATAATAATATAGATATGTTTCTTCATGAATTGTAGTAGGAATTGTTCTCTTTATATTTCAGATTTCATATCTACTCCATGATCTTCATAAAATCTCAAAATTAAATACCAAGTCCCAACCTATGTAGTACTTATTTGAGTATAGAGAGGTATTGAAATTTTGCATGCTAATATGGAGTGATATATCAAACATTTAAACAGAAGAGAATTCAAAAATGAATTAACCATGATCCATAATTTACTTGTTCCAAACTTCTTTAAGATTTGGTTGCATCATCATAGTGGTTGCTTAAGAGTGTCTTTGAAAATCAAATAAAGATGCATACTAAAAGATGATCGAGATGATAGGATGAGCATATGATAGTAAGATAAAGATGAAAATGTAAGCAAGCCACAGGTGATGAACTCAAGAAGATTACCGAGAATAGTAGAAATAGGCTCAACTCTACAATGAAGGCATAATGATAAGATCCATGTGCACACACAATGAAGAATGGATATTCTTAAAAGTCACTTAGTCATACAGAGAAATGAAAGCTTGGGGTTTGATGAAATTATAATTTAGAATATATCCAAGCTCTGGAATAGCATGATAACATGAAATTCATCATATGTATAAAAAGCTAATAAAATATGACTCCATGTGAGCATAGTGACAAATCAGATTGTTTAACAATAAATTAATTAACTAGAGGCCTACGAGGATACTTAACCCGATACTCCGAAGTTCCGAAATGAAAAGAGGCGAAAAGGAAATTTCAGGAAGAAATTTAAATTGATTAATGATAACAACCCGATATTCGAAGGTTCCAAGAGACTAAAATCAAAAGGTAAGAGCTCTAATAAACAAGACTTTTGAAATGAGAACAATTCTATGAAAGAAAAATTTTCGATAAATAAAGCTTTTTCTATTAAAATGTTTTTGATGGAATTCTTTTTCGAAGATTAATTGATTTTCACTTCCAATATTGGAAGTTCTGATATAAATATTTCCTGTAAAACTTTCAAATAAGAGTTCAATATGACTTCTACGAGATTCTAAGATCGAGGAATTTGAACAGAGAAATAAAATAGGCCTCATGGATCTCAGAGAAAAACCTTGGAATGTGTTGTCAAATGCTTACGATAAACCCAAGAGTTTGATAAGCCAAAAGGTTTGAAATCTCGAGGAAAGATATTAGGAAGTGAAAAACAGAAGATCAGGATTCTAATAATTACCAGATAGAGGCTCTAAATCAATTCTAAAGAATAAATGTGACTAAAGTGGATGTAAAATGAATGAGTGCAATGGAAAGATTTTAACTCAACCAGAAAATATAAGATTCAAAATGGCGAGAGATAAAATCATACACAAAATCAATTTATAACCTGCTACAAGATTTTTATGCAATTTTCATTTACTTGTGACAAATCAAAATAACAAAGAGTCAAGAAATGAATTTGAGCTGCATCAATGAGAGGCAGAATATGGTTATTGACTCGTTTTGCTAAATTTGCAAAGAAAGGTAATATGTAGAAGCACATATTACAAAATAAAATTCATATGAAAACGAAAATACTTCCCTCAACATGTTGCAGATTAGAAAAAGTTAATTGCTTTCTTTATTCTTCTACCTGTATAATTAAAATAAAAACAAGTTGAAAAACAACAAACAAAACTAATACTACTCCTAATCTAACTAGATAAGGGAAAGTATAACTAAGTATAGTCATACTTCCAATGTAGCCATTCAAGCATTTTGTTTCCTGTATGTACGTACAGGTCACACATTAGTAACAAAAATACAATTAGAATTAATCCAGCATAAATAAATCTGAATGCATTATGTACACTTATTGCTAACATATTTACATAAAACAACTTATTCACAATCAATTTACTTACAAACATTCTCCCCTGAAAATATTCTTCGAACCAAATTTCTATGGGATCATAAAAATATGGATGAGTATTTCATAGAGAATGGAAGAGATAATATGAAAGAGAGGTTGAACAATCATTAGTTTTATGTACATAAGACAAACTATTAGCAATCTTCTATGAAAATGAAGCTTCCAAGCAACTTTGAAGTGGATCAGTGAAGTATGAATGGAGACTTAGTGCATATGTCATAAGATATTCAATTAGGTTATATAGTTAGTCATATTGGATCAATGCACTCACAATTGTTGATTCGTGTTGAAAATGCATTCTAGAAGGAAAATTAAACTGATAAAATACGACCATCAAATGGAAATGGAAGATTAACAGCTCTTGATGGTCATAATCTGAATTGTGTGATTCCTCTTCACATTCTAGTAATGTGTATTAAAATTGTTCAACACTTAATTGTTCCATATGCCAGCAAATGGCATGTAAAAATTGAAAAATGCAAATAGAAAATAAATCTAAAATTAAGAAAAATAAATGAAGGAAAAACAATAATATCACATCATAATTTACACTATTGTTACAATTAATGTTACAGCACAATTGGGATTGATTTGAAACAATTTCATTTTCACAAGCACTAGCTAAAATAGTACAATTAGAATGATCATCTGCATCAACTTGTGAGAGAGAGAATGATTCGGGACTATGAATAGGAGTGATGACTTGATCATCATAGTAAATCATAAATTGGGATGGATTCTTGAATATTGAAATCGTGAAAATGATTAATTGTTTGAAAATTAGAATTTGTTAGAACAATTTCTAAATTTGAGTTTTCTTCATTCCCACTGATTAGACTTTGATCATGAGAGTTTAATGGAGAGGAAGATAAAGCATCATCCTCAATGTCAAAGTAATTATCATAAATGACTTCACGATATTCATTAAAATTCTCTTCATTCCCATATGATATATCAATACAAGAAGGAATATTATGCACACATTCATCAATGTTGGAAGAATGATCAATGAATGATTCTCTATCCTGATAAAAGCAAATAGGTACTTTATTTAAATCGGCCTCTCTATTTTCTAGAACAATATTAATGCAAAGAGGAGACAAATCACTATCAGAAAAAATATTCGGATAAAGAGAGAAATGTGAGTTTAAAGAAATGAATTTGAAAACATCTTTGTTTGTAGACTCATGTGTCTTTTCTTCATTGTAAATTCCAGATTGTTGATCATTCATTTGGCTAATTGTGCTTTCTTGGAGAATGTTATTTGGCTGCCCTGAATTTGATATTTGACCATCGTGATGAAATTCATAAATTTCTATAGCAGATTGCATATTATTGTAATCATCGATTTCTACTTGTGCTTATTGATTTAATGATTGGAATTCTAAGTTAATTTCAGAATGATTTTCAGATTTCGTGGTAGGTGGTTTTTCAAGATTATCACTAGTATCTTTTTGCAGTTGATTAGCAGAATTTTCAAAGTTTTGTGACTATGTTTCATTAATATGAGAGAGTGCATCGTGATCATTAATAATACTATAAGAGGTGTGTAATAAGTGAAGCAATTGATCAAACATGGCAGAGGCAACTTCATCTTGATTGGTATGCACCTCCATATTGGAATTCTCAATTATGTTAATAAAGGTTGAAAAAGATTCATCAAAGCTTGTAATGGTTTCATATGGATTAGGAATGTAAGGAAGAGAGAAAAAATATTCAAACCAATTCAAAAATTCAATCTTTGGAGGTTTATATTCTACTTTGAATCTTAAACAATTTAATCGAAATCTAATGGTAAAATCTATAAGAGATTCATTTTCAAACCTTCGTAAATATTCAAATTCATCACATACTTGTCCATAATCATAACCATCAAATTCATAAACGAATTTTCTTATAAATTGATCCCAACTGTGAATAAAGGCAACTTGAAGAGATTGACACCATCTTCTCGATTTTCCCAAGAATGTAAGAGTAAAAATCCTGCATAAAATGCATTCATCAATATCATGAAAAGTAAAATTTTGAATAAATTGCAAGGCATGATTGAATGCAGAAGCATTATTCTTAACGTTAGATTTTATCTTTGAAAAGTGTCTTACTATTTCTGATGGAGTATTGGAGGATGCACATCCAACAATACAACTCCAAATTGGAACTTTGGGAGGAGCCATTGTGATTAAATAAAAACTTTAAAATACAAAAACTCCAAAATACAATAAGTAGTCAGATCCCCTTTCTAGCGTCAAAAATGTTGATTTCCCAAAATTACCATGTCAACATTATAAGGGAGATCACCCAATCGGGAACTTAAATCAGCTCATTTTCCATTTGGAATGGTGGTTTCGACTGGTTCAATTGGGTCTAGTTACCCTCTCTCTTTATATGTTGGCTTATAGTATGTCTATTACTTGCAGATAGGAAAGAGACATTAGATCTACCCTCTTGCAGAGCTCATGCAAGAAATTTATCCTTAAGTTGAATTAATGGCTCAGTCAGGCCACTCTAATTTTTACCCCTTGCGTAAGAAGAATTCTAGAATGCAATATTTAAATATGAATGCAAATCTACCCTAATTAATAGAAATTAAATCCTAAATCTATCTTGATTGAAACAAGGATTAGTCCCCCTCTCAAAAAGAGCAAGTAAAAATGGGATTTGAACCAGCTTTGAATTTGGAATAAAAATAAAGTCAATAAGACAAGGAAATAATTCTAGGACTTATTACTAGTTTGAGCAAGTTTTAGGACTTATTACTAGTTCGAGCAAGTATATGTATTCAGCTATATTATGAATAGTCATCAGATCTCTAGTGCACATACATCGAAACTCAAATAAAATTAATCAAACTAAAACATATGATTTCATTAAGGAAATAGTTCCCATAAAATAATCATTATTAAAACAAAGATAAACTTGACATGAATTTGCTAAATATTTAACAAAGACGTTTTGTTTATCATTTTGAATTCATAATTAAACTTGATAACAATTAGATCCATCATTAAAAGATAGCTTTCAAATGATTAAAACATGCATGTATTAAATGAATTCACAATAGTGAAAAAGTTCAAAAACACATACTTATATGGATCAAGAATTTCCTCAAATTTTATAAAATTAAGGCCATCAATTAGCCTTGATCTCTGACAATAGTGTATAAGAATTAAAGATCTGATCAAAGCCTTTGAGTGCTTGAAATTCTTGGAAAATTTCATGATAGAGTGGAATTTTCAAAGCTGAAATACATCTCTTTTAATATCCACAAATTTGGTCCAAAACTAGCCAATTCTTCGACAAGAAAATTGTGCCCTATAGTAGTGCAAAAATCCCTCTCTTTGCACAGAATTTTCTCCCTAAGTCCCAGATTTGGAAAGCCCCCTTGTCCATTTCTACAAAAGAGATATTTATAACTATAAAAGAAAATTAAAATGAGAGTTTTGTTGAAGAATAATTTTGCTTCAAAAAAAATTAATTGGCCAAAATTATTTTCTCTCTCTTGTTGGTGCAATTCCATTATTCTAATTCTTCTCTTTCCCATCTCCCCAACTTCTCTCCTTCCAAAAACCAATCAAAATTAAATTAAAATGCAAATCAAAATCAAAAATACCAAATATGGGAAAGAAAACTTCTCCAATCAATTTTCAATTAAATAAATAAATAAAAAGAAATTAGAGCTTCCCATTGATCCCTTCAAATATCTTGTTGGTCAAATATGACATAATCAAATTGATCTACAATCAACAGAAGTTTTGGGAAAATGAAAATACAAAAACTAAACTCAGAAAATTAGTTTTGGTTACAAATTTGGAGCTTAATTCTATACTAAATTTTCGACTCATTTAATGACCAAATCTGGTCATGCAACCACTTCATAAATATTCTCCATGATTTTATCTTTCTAACAAGCTATCCTTGGCCTCATTTGGCCTAGTAAAACTCAACCTATGAGCCTCCAAGTTGAAGTGTCAAAATTGTCAGAATTCTGGAAAAAATCTGTGGACCAAAATTAGGAAAATTTAATTAAAAATTTTAATCTTATTAAACTGTATAATTATTAATTATATTACAATTATAAATTATTAATTATATACAAATAAATAAAATAAATAAAATAAATTGCCAAACTAATTACAATTATAAAGTTAATTATATTATAATTCAAATTAATTAAAATAATTATAATTAATTAATTAATATTTAAAATAACATGAGACACGTGTCAAATGGCTATTGGTCCCAAGTGAATGGGCCTAGTGGATTTTCTCTCAATGCATGAGCCATGGTGAATAAGTGGGAAGCATAAGGAGGAGGCTTTATTATAGAGTGGAGGCATGACGTGGATTGGGAGTTATAAGGGCATGTGGAGGGATAAGCAGTGAAGGAGGGAGGCATAAGGTGTATGCAGATATCAGGGATTAGAGGATTGGTTATATCAGAGGTTATTAATATTGAAGTTACAATTAAAAAATATATAAGGCCATATGCCAAGAGAGTATTGTAGGTTTTAACCCTATACAGAAATTATCTGCAAATGAATTCTTAAAAACAGGAAATATAAAATGGCGAGAAACACAAAATAAATAGACAAATTTTTTTCCCCTAGATTCCAAAATCGAGACTACCAGATTGATTTTTCAGTATGTTCCTTTCAATGTTACAATAAATATATATACATTTCGAAGCATTCATAAACACCAATCCATTAACCCTCGATTAGAACATAACCATAGTTCCCTTGACTAGATCTACAAAATACTATGGGCAGAAAACCATCATGCCAAAAACCATGTGTGAAACCCATGCACAAAACCATAGGTAGGCCCGCCCACCTAATATAGGGTCCAAAAAAAAATTCCCAAGGTACTGCCTTGGACCCCATACAAGGGGGCTACTGACCCCCTGCAACGCCCATTGTTTCTTTTCACCAAGAAAACTTCTTAGTGCTCACAGACTTCGTCAATGCATCGAATTCTTCAAAGTGTCCACCTTTACCAATAACACCTTTTTTTCCTCAACCATATCCCTCACAAAGTGATACTGAACATCAATGAGCTTTGTCTTTGAATGATAAGTAGGGTTCTTTGTCAAGGAAATTGCACTTTGGTTGTCACAGTCTATCCTTGTAGCTCACTGTACTAACCCCGTACTTCAACACAATATCTGCAACCAAATTACTTCTTTGCTTGCATGATTGGTTGCCATGTATTTTTCCTCTGTAGTTGAAAGTGTCACTACAGATTGTCTTTTTCTCATCCAACTAACTGCACCTCCAAATAGGTTAAACACATACCTATTTATAGATCTTCTCCAATCAAAATCTCTAGCCCAGCCTGCATCAACAAATCCATGGATGTCCAATCCTGGTCTTCCTTGGTAGCATAGACCATAATCACTAGTACCACACAAATAACTAAAAACCCACTTCATTGTTGTCCAATTCTCTTTCCCTGGTTTTGACATAAACTTGCACAATACTCCCACCACATATGCAATGTCTAGTCTAGAACAGACCATTTCATACATGAAGCTATCGACTTTACTTGCATATGGAATACAGGACATGTCCTCTTCCTCATCCTATGTCTTGGGATAGTGTTCAGCAGATAACTTTACACCCATAGGAATAGCAACCTTCAGTGATTTACTATCTTACCTATTAAAGCTTTGTAGTATTGTCTCGACATACTTCCTCTGGTTTAACCAAAGCTTCCTCTTTTCCTGATCTTGTTTAATTTCCATACCCAAAATATAGCCTTGCAACACCAAGATCCTTCATGTCAAATTTGGAGTACAATTGGGTCTTCAGATCTTGGATAATTTCTTTGTCATTTCCAATCAGAAACATATCATCCACATACAAGACCAAATAAATAACACGATCATCAATTAATTTAAAATACACACATTGATCTGTTTTTCTTCTGGTGAATCCAAGTCCCCATATAAATGTATCAAATTTTTTATACCACATCCTTGGTGATTGTTTTAACCCATATAGAGACTTTTTGAACCTCCATACTAGTTCTTTCTTTCCTTTCACCGCAAAGCCTTCAAGTTGCTTCATGTAGATCTCTTTTTCTAGATCCCTGTGAAAAAATATTGTCTTCACAACCATATGTTCTAACTAAAAAGCAAAAGCAGTAGCAATAGATAAAATTAATATAATAGAAGCTACCTCGGCAACGGGAGAAAAAATATCACCAAAATCAATTCTCGACACCTGGGAATAACCTTTTTCTACCAACTAGCTTTGTATTTCTCCACCTTGCCTTCTACATTCATATTCTTCTTAAACACCCATTTTCTTACAATGAGTTTCTTTCTAACCGGCAACTCCACTAAATCCCAAGCCTTATTTTTGTCCAAAAATGGCATTTCATCAACCATGGCCTCTTTCCATAGTTTGCTATCCTCTGAATCTACTGCCTCCCTGACAGTTCTGGGATCATCATTAGTAATAGATAAAGCAAAATTTGAATAGAAAGAAAATGGACTATACATTTTTGGCTTCCTTCTTTCTCGAATTGATCTTCCCACAGCTGGAATTTGTGGCTCTTCATCTTTTGATTCATGTTTTGTTGCAAAGTATAATTCTTCCTCATTTAGCACAAACTCTATCTTCTTAGGTTCCTTTGGTAGGACTTCATGTCTAATAACATCTTTCACCTCTCTAAACATCACATCTTGGTTATACACAACCTTCCTTGTTTGGATTCCAAAGCTTATAACCTTTTAACCCATTCTTATACCCAATAAATATGCACCTTTCAAATTTACTCTCCAACTTAGTCCTTTTCTCCTTTGGAACATGTACATATGCATCACAGCAAAATACCCTCAAATGTGAAAGGTGGGGTTTGTTACCAGTCCATAACTCATGTGGAGTCTTATCCTCCATTGTTGATGAAGGTGATATGTTGACCAGGTAACATGCAATCTCCACCGCCTCTGCCCAAAATTCTTGTCCTAACCTAGCACCACTGAGCATGCTTCTTTCCTTTCCCATTAACATCGTGTTCATTCTTTGTACAAATCCATTTCGCTGAGGTGTGTATGGCTTAATATTTTTTCGTGCTATACCACACTTCTTACAAAACTCTTCCAATTCCTTCTTTCAAAACTCTCCAGTATTATTTTTCCTCAGCACCTTTATCTTCTTCTTTGTCTGGTTTTCCACCAGAGCCTTAAATTATTTAAACCTATCAAATAATTCAAATTTCTTCTTGAGGAAATATATCCATGTATTCCTTGAAAAGTCATCTATAAATGATACATAGTACAAACTTACCTACTGATGGAACCGACACAGGTCCAAACACATCATTGTGGACAAGATCTAATATCCCTTTCGCCTTCTTAGCACCAGAGGGGAAACTCGCCATATTTTTCTTCCCATATACACAATGTTCACAGAAATTGAAATGAAAAGAGAAATTATACATACATTCTACCATAACATTACTATGAAGTATTTGAAGTCCTTTCTCTTCAATATGTCCAAGCCTTTGATGTCATAGCATGGTCTTTTCTCCAAAGACCACTAGATTTTCTACTCCACTTTCAGAAACCACAGAATTGGTGCACCCATTAATAACAGTACTACCTAAAGCTTGTAAAGAGTTCCAATCTGAACTCCCCACATCAATACCAATGTTCTTTGAACCATCTTGGAGATATCTTTCTCGAACATTATTTTTTCACTTGCATCATCCATCTTTCTTATAGAAATTAGATTTATGGCCAATGAAGGAATATGCAGAACACCCAGAAGTGTTCTAATCCTTCAACCTTACAACTTCAGCTTGACTTCTCCACATACGACGATTCTAACCTTCCTACCATCTTCTAAGAAGACACCACCACCATCATATTTTTCATACTCTCATAAACACTCCTTATGGGGAGTGAAGTGAAAGGATGCACTTGAGTCAATCAACCATGCCTCTTAATCTACATGTGTACTTGAAGAAGAAGCCAAGTACACATCCCCACCTTCATCTAAAGTGGTTTTCTCCTCTACATAATGCACATCATCAGATCCCTTTCCTTTCTCAGGAGCTTTAGATCTACAGTCCTTTTTGTAGTTCCCTTCCTTTCCACATTTCCAACATGCATTTATAAGTTTTCCAGGATATCTAGATCTCCCTCTATATTTATATCTCCCACTCGATGACTTATTTTAATTTATGTTCTAGGATCATCCTCGTACAAACAAGGCATCTCCATTCTGTCTCTCCTTATTTTTCTGTCTCATCTCCTCCGATAGCAAGGATGAGAATATTTCATCAAACTTTAAGGTAGTTGTATTGCTACCTATTGCAACAACTAGACTATCCCATGCATCTGGTAGAGAAAAACAGAAAACTAATGCACTTATCTTCATCTGAATTTTAATATGAACATATAACAATTTCTTACCACGGTATTAAAGGCATTCAGATGCTATGTCGTCGAGTCTCCATCCTTCATCCTCAGGATATACATCTTTTTCCACGGGAACAATTTGTTCACCAGAGTTTTAGATTGGTACAAATTCCCTACTTAACCCATAAATCCTTCATCGTATATTCTCCTGATACATTCAACAATATTGAATCGAAGATACAAGACCATATTGTTTTATTTTCCTTCCGATCCAACTTCTCCCAATATTTTTTTGACATTATCATTGGTTTAGTACTCGGATCTACCACAATCCACTGATCCTTATCCACCAGCAGATCCTCCATCTTGAGTTTCCACAACTAAAAACATTGACCAATAAAATTCTCGATCTCTATTTTTCCACTTCTCTCCATCTTCTTTCACCGCAAGAATCGATCCCGCAAATCTCCCATTGAACAAGGTCTACCAAAAGCTCGAGCAAAACCCCTCAGCAGCAAAGGCGTCCCCTTGAAGCCGAAAAAAATATCTAATTCCAAATGTATATTTTAACCGTGTAGAAAAATTATCTGCAAATGAATTCTTAAAAACAAAAAATATATAATGGCAAGAAACACAAAACAAATACACAGATATTTTCCCATGGATCCAAAAAACGGGACTACCAGATTGATTTTTCATTATGTTCCTTTCAGTGTTACAATACATATATATACATGCCAAACATTCATGAACCCCAATACATTAACCCCATATTATAACATAATCATAGTTCCCTTGATTGGATCTACAAAATATCACGGGAAGAAAACCATGTGCAAAACCCATGCACAAAACCATAGGTAGGTTCGTCCAACTAATATAAGGTCTAAAATAAATTCCTAAAGCACTTCCCCAGACCCCGTACAGGGCGGCTACCGCCCCCTAAAACCCCTCCACAAGGGGTCTGCGCCTGGAGCAACGAACAAGGGGGGGCTATCGCCCCCTTGTGACCCCCCCGTGCGTGCGAATAGTTGTGGAAATAATATAACACACACCCAACAAGTATGGGGTATTAGAGGAGAGAGAATGGGAGTCATGAGGAGTGCAGTATCAGAGTTTTTAAACATCATAGGTTCTTTTAAAGAGGTGTTACGATAAACTAAATTTCTGATAGGGTGGAGAGATAAGGAGGTGAGGTGAAGTGGAGCCCATGTGGAATGGGTTCCTTCCATCATAAATTACAACCACTTGTGTAAAAGTCCCAATATAAAGAACTAAAACCAATTTGTAATTTCGGAATTTCAGATCCTCATGATTTTTTAAATTGGGATTTGGACTAGACTTTCAAGATCCCGAAAATACATAATTTTAATTTCTCTACAATTTGGCTACGGTGATTTTGTAGTGCCATTAGTGAAAAATTAATTAATTAGTAAAAATTAATTAAAAAGCAATATTTACAATTAATCTACAAAAAATTAAAATAATATACATTTTGTACATTTTTTAGCCCTGACAGTAAAAATTATCGAACTTCGAATGAGCACCATTTTCAAATTGTGCATCCAAATGAGATGAAACAAGAACCGACAGAAATCTTGTGAAAAATAAAATGTGGTGAAGTAATCAAAAGAAGAATTCTAAGAAAATAAAAATTTGGCAAAATTGTAGGACACTTAACCAAAAGAAAACATTAAAAGGCAATTTAGCCAAAATTTACAGAAAGGGTCTCCATTATTTGAAATAAGTAAGTCAAAAATGGAGATGTTGAGTTTTCACCTCAACACATTCCAAACACTTCATTACATAGTTCATTATATCCACCTTTAACTTTGGCCAAAAATAATGATTCTTCAAGGTTGCACAAGCCTTGAAATGCCTCTAATTGTGTAAATAGGGAGTTTCATCAATCTCAAACATTGTTAACATTCTCAATGCTATATATATATATATATATATATATAGAGAGAGAGAGAGAGAGAGAGAGAGAGAGAGAGATAATCTTGTCAACGTATTACCTCCTCATTTATAGATAATTAATACCTTGCACACTTTCATAAGTCTTTCAACTCTAATACTCTTCCAACACAAAACTTCATATACATATGTAATCCACTTATCATCCATTGGTTGTGGGAGAATCAAATTTTGCTGGGATGAATTTGAGTAATCACTAATCATAATACCCTATATGTGCATCCACCACTTTATTTTATTTCCCATTGATGTGTTTTTCTCATAACCATATCCATTGAGAAACTCCAAACAACACCTATACTTTGCAATCAATTGATGTCATGTCATTAACTATTTCTAAATATCCTCATGCTCAATGTGCAAATTGAATTTTTCTTTCAATCAAATAATGTTACCATTCTTTTAGAACATGCACCGCTTCAAATAATTACAATTTGTGTATAAAATATTTGAACAAAATTCACATAAAAAGGGATACTTTAATAGAACCAAAAAAAAAATAAAGCATAACTAAACACTTTGTTTTCTTACATTAATACACCTTCGATGCCTTCGTTACCAACACTTTGTACAAACAATAAATTCTTTGTAAAAATATTATAATGCAAATTCTAGGGTTCAGGTAAGTGATATTTTCAACTTTTGAAATCTTTATGCGTGTTTGCAAATGGAATTGAACTTTTTTTTCATTGTGGTTGGAGAAGTGCAAGTGCAAATTTGTATATTCCCTCAATATACTTCTATAATTTCCTTCAACCCCATTATAACTTCATTAAATTATTAGGAAACAATGATTTAATGATGCATTTGATTCTCTTGGTATCAATCCTCAATCATTAAAAAAGTGAACATAAATTGTTCATTGGGCACATAAATGCTACATGTGAATTAATTAAGTGAAAAGGTGACATTAAGAATTCATGATGACCATAACATATTGTAAAAAAAAGGAAATGGATGTTGAAAATGGTTGATGTCAAAGGTTGTTCAAATGAAAGAGGAAATTACAAAGTCAAATAGAATATTTTGATACATTTCCAACAGTATATGGCACTCCCTCTAATTACATAGGAATGAGAAGATATGAAATATTTTGTCAATATGACCAAACCAAAGTACACACGAGCTCCATTTTGATACCTTGTATTTGAAGGCATTGTTACTCCAATTACCTATCTCAAATGGGAGAATAGTATATATGGTTGGAGATATTATTACAATACCTTTCCAACAATACATGTCACGCCTTCTAACTCCTCGTGGTTTAGGAGAAATGAATTTTTTAATATTCATTATACATTATGCTAGTTGCACGAGTAGACCTAGCTAGTGGAAAAGACCCTAACTCAATGCCCAAACACACTATAAATAGGCATGATAAGAATCATTTCTAATCACTCACTTTGTTATGCACTTGACTTGCGAGAATAAAAAATGCCAAAAATACGAAACAATATTGCTAGAAACATAGAAATACCACATGAATTGAGACAATATGCAAAGATATTTTATTATTTAGAAGCAGAATACAATGTTCACTTTCCTCTATGAGGGAGAAACATCTAACAGAGAATAGATCAATTAAAATAAAACTTGATGTTTCTTCCCTTGCTATTTAACACTATTTATAGCTTTATGACATCCAAAACCATAACTACTAGTGGTCCCTTGCATAATATGGGTTAACCACTTTATTTATTAACTATGGCTAGTTTATAACTAATTGCAGTCCCTTTTATATAATGTGGGTCAAAAACTTGAAATTATTATTAATTTGGATAACCACTTACGTATTTTATTGACTCAACTAACTAACTATGACTCTGACGAGGCCCCTTGGGCTTATTACATAAATAAAGGGGTTAGGGTTGGACCCTAACCTACCCTACACTATTAAAAGCAGCCTTATCCTCAAGGCTGAAGCTATGAACATTAGAGAAATTTTTTGTTCTAAACTAAGCCTCCTAATAATAAATAATAGTGGAAATAGTAAAATAAGATTAGATTAGGTCATCAAATTTTAGAGGGAAAAAAACTACTTTTTCAACTTGTATTTTCAACTTATCTCCCTATGGTTTTAATCAAATTTTGAGTGAGATCACTCATTGGATGCATAATTTAATTACTCACCCAAGGAGTACCCATGTACCATACTTTCGATGGACCCTACTACATAAAATAAAAAATAAATAAATAATAATAAAACAAACAAACAAGCAAAACAAAACAAACAAACAAAACAAAACAAAACAAACAAAACAAACAAACAAACAAACAAACAAAACAAAAACAAACAAAACAAAACAAACAAAAACAAACAAACAAACAAAACAAACAAAAAAACCAAAAAAAAAAAAAAGCAAACAAACAAACAAACAAACAAAACAAAAAAAACAAATGTGAATGCAATCATGTTTTTCATGTATTTCTCATTTTTCCTGTAGTAGGGTCCATCGAAAGTATGCAACATGATTACTCCTTGGATGAGGAATTAAATTTGTCATCCAATGAGTTCTCTTAGTCGAAATTTGAGTAAAACCATACAGAGATAAGTTGAAAATACAAATTGAAAAATTAGTTTTTTTGTTTTTTTGTTTTTATTTTTTAATGTTTTTAGTTTTTTACTGTAAAAATGGTGAATCATCCCCCATGGTTGATATCATCATCTTGAATCCTATTGGTTCTTATAAAGTTGATTTTTGTTATACATTTTTGTTTTGAGGCCCATTTTAGACCTCAAAATTTCTCTAATGAACTGCTGAAGAATAGTCCTTGGTTCCCATATCGCATCTTCTGTAGAGGTGTCTTTCCACTTAATGAGGGCTTCCTTGATCGTGTGGACGCGAAGATTCATTTCACGAGTATCCAGGACCTATTTGGGTCATAGCCAAAGTGAACCTTCCTCATCCAATTATGGTAGACTTGTTTGAACCCTGCAATTGTTCCCCACAACTTTCTTGAGGCAGGATACATGGAAGACTGGGTGGATTTTTGAAGTAGTCGACAAGGCCATTTTGTATGTGACTGCTCCTATACACTTAAGTACCTAATAAGGCCCATAGAATTTTAGAGCTAATTTCTGGCTAAGTACCTAATAAGTACATGATGATGAGCTTGATGTAGATTATCTTTGAGATGAGTGATTATGGTGACACAATTCTGCAGGAGTTTATCAACTACCTATACTTTGGAAGATATGGGGATATAAGAAGTTGGTTAAGGTAGTAGTTTTCCATACACTTCCTCATATGGTGTCATCTTAGTGGCTTCATGATAGTTAGTATTATACTACCATTCATCTAAAGGTGGTCATTGTACCAATTGATGTTGCTTGTCTGAAATCAAACATCGTAGATAGGTCTCCATTCATTTTTTGACTAATTTTATTTTACCATTGGTTTGGGGATGATAAGTTGTACTTATTTGGAGTTGTGTGCCCTGCAGCTTGAAAAGTTCCTACCAAAAATTACTGGTGAAAGTGGGGTCTTGATCAGACAAAATGGAAGTCAGAATGCTTGATGCAGTTTGAATATTTGGTCCATGAAAACCTAAGCCACCAATGTTGGGGTAAATGGGTGTGGTAGAGAGATAAAATGAGCATATTTAGAAAGTATGCCAACTACAACCATGATGACTTATGCCTTTGGGAGACCTTTCATGAAATCCATGGAAACATTTGTCTAGTTGGAAGCAAGGAATGGAAAAGGTTGTAGGTTCCCAGGAGCTTGATCATTTCCCCTTCATTGCACTCGCATACTTCACATCCATCTACAAACTTAAGAAAGTTGTGCTTCATGTAGGTCCAAAAGAAATATCAACATGATCATGCATAATTCTTCTGGAAGTCTGAATGTCCTACAATGGTAGAGGAGTGCATACCTTTCGAGATGTGGGTTTTGAGGGTGGAGGTTGAGGATAGCACTACCCAATCCTTATATCAAAGAACCTCATCCTTCCAAGAGTAATCCTATGAGGAATTAGGATATGCTCGTAATATGTTAATGAGCTGGGATAGAGAAGAGTGGGAGAACCATTCATGACAAGTTGCTTCAATCCAATCTGGTATGGGTAGAGAGAGAGATAACGGGGTGCCATCTTCCTTAAATTGGTGTGATAAGGCATCATCCACTGCATTGTCATGCCCCTTCTTCTAAATTATCTCATAATCATGTCCCGACATTTTTGTGAGCCATTTGTTTTGTTGTGGCGGCGATAGACATTTCTCTAGGAAATATTTGATGGTCAATGAATATTCGGATATGACGCCCCAGTAAGTATGGTCACCAAGTGTATATTGCATGTAAGATGGCCATCATTTCTTTCTCATATGTGGATTGACCCAAATGTTTTCCACCGAGTTTTTGACTGGTGAAATTCAATGGTCTACATTCTTGCATTAATACTCTTCCAATGCATGTACTTGAAGCACCACATTCAATCACAAAAGGTTTTTTGAAGTCTGGGAAGGCCAATACTGCAGTGTAGAACATGGCCTGTTAGAGACCTAAGAAGGCCTATTGAGTTGCGTCAGTCTAGAGAAATGATTTTTTCTTGAGAATATTAGTGAGGGGTTGGGAAATGCATCCATAATTGCTGACAAATTTGCAATAATACCCTGTAACACCCAAGAATCCCCTCAAAATCTCAAGGTTTTTGGTTGAGGCCAATCTTACATTGCCTAAATCTTTTTCGGATCAACCTGCACTCCTTCATGGTCCACAATGTGTCCCAAATATTATATGTCTTCCATATTAAAGGAAAATTAGGATAATTTGAAAAATAATTTGTGACCTTGGAGTAGTTGTAATACCTAGTCAACATGTTGAAGCTTGTGTGTCCCATGTTATGTTGTAGATGAGAATGTCATCCAAAAAGGTTAAGACAAATTTTCTTAGATATGGTTTCAAAAGATAGTTCATAAGGCTCTGAAAAGTGGATGGGGTATTACGAAACCAAATGGCATGACCAAGAATTAATGACCTTCGTGAGTTCAGAAGGTTGTCTTGGGAATGTCAACTTTCTTCATATGTATTTGGTGATAGCTTGAGCAGAGGTCCATCTCGGTAAGACAAATTGCACCATGTAGTTCATCAAGCAAAACATCAACTACTGGAATAGGAAATGTGTCCTTGATAGTGAGCTTGTTAAGGGCCCTAAAGTTAGGACACATGTGTCATTCACCATATTTCTTTAAAACCATGACCATTGGAAATGAATAAGGGTTGGTGTTGGGACGAATAACATCATCTTCAAGGAGTTCCTTAATGATTTTTGAATTTCATTCTTTTTTTCAAAACTATATCAATAGGGGTGTACATTTGGCAGCTGGGTACCCAGAGAAAAGGGATGGTATGATCATGTTCACCCCTAGAGGGTGGTATCTCCTTAGGTTTGTCAAATACTCGCTGTTGGAAATCCAATACCTGTTGCATATCGGTATGAATTCTAAGAGGAGTGGATTCAATGGCATGGATTTCATTAAATTATACTATTTTCCCATGGTGTCCCTTTTATAAATCTTCTTGATTCGATGTGACCTTATGATAGTAGGAGTAGCTACCTAGAGTCTCTGTAGTGTATGAGTGTGGTTGTTCTGCTTAAATCTCATATATAACTCCTGGAA
>APFE030343852.1:0-23510 GCA_000404065.3 Pinus taeda | reverse complement strand
CAGTACAAGACCATTGTAAAAGGAGTTTCTAATTTGAAAGAAGATAGAGACATATTGCAGCAGGTGGTTTTCACCCACATTGGGTTTCCACCTTATATCTGGTTTTCTTTGATGTGACTGTCTGTTTTTCTTGTTCATGCTCATTGTTTTATGGTACTGATATGCAAAAATAATTCAAAGTATAAATAAGGAAGAATTGTTAAAAGGACTAGATAATACTGATTCACCCCCCCTCTCAGTATTATTTTCAACAACTTATTTGGTATGCTGACGATCTCAAGCTTCCCTCTTTGGTATTAAGAGTCGTTCATGCTTTTATCTTTCTATATCATGTTTCATCTTTAGCCATGGGATTATTGCTTGTCATGCAAAGGGAATGTTTGTTTTGCTTCAAGGGGAAAGATTATGAGAATGGGTTTTCCTCACCACATAGACATGTTTCACACTCACCTCACACACTAACTGCTCAATAAGCCTAGCCTCCCTTAGCATTCAAAATTGTGTAGTGGGTTTCCCCCAGTGTCCTTCCCTTAGTTGGAACCTATAGAAATTCCACTGTAGATCAACATATTATGCAATATACTAAAGCAAAATACTTGATCTATTTCTACAAACAAACTTGCAGAAGCTTAATCGATTATGAGTAAGATCAAATAGACACATATAATAGAGAATGAGAAATCAATCACACATGAAAACAGAAGAATACTCTGGGGAAAGCCTCAGCTAAAAACCCCAATCTTTGTATTATCATACAAGTGGAAATATGTTCAGAATACACAAAGCTTTAGCTCACAAGCTATCTAGCTCTCAGCACAACCCCTCAATACAACACACAAACTGAATAGACACAACATATGTCTTCCTCCAATCCTCCAAGCCTCCTATTTCCTTGCACAATTTTTCCTGGGGTCCAATGTTGCCACTTGTGTGAATTGGCCTCAACACACACTCATCAAATTCAGAAGTAATTGCGCAATCTCCAAGGAATGAATTCCTTCTACATACAAGAGATATCCTCAATGGAATATTCCTGCAACTGATAGTACATTGTCCCATCATCTGATCTCAACTGGGTCTCTGACTGAACTGACATGCATGAGTTATTTATGAGAGAATATTCAATTATCTAAAGTGCAGAAGTTACATGCATGCATGCATTAACTAACTGAATTCACAAGCAATTCTACAAACTATTGGAACTAATCTAACTGGACTTAACTCAGTTAATTGAGCTAACTAATTACAACTCAAAGTACAACTCATCCTGATCTCCTTTAATCAAGGGATAACTTCCAAAATCAAAAGGGAAACTGTTGCATGTCTTCACATAGACTTCATGCTTGATTTTCTACAACTAATTAACTCAAGATGAATTAATTAATTATTTTACAAATAGCTGCTAAGATCAAATTCGAATTTTAATTCTCAATTTTAGTTTAGGGACTAACTAAAATTGGAATGTATCCTGAATTTCTATTTATAGTAGTGCTATTTTTAACACTTCTGTTTTTAGCATTTCTTGTTGCTATTTTCAACACTCCCTCTCAATAGGAAAGGGATTATCAGTCACCCCAATCCTGTCTCTGTGGAACTCGAACTTGCATTTTAACAATGCCTTAGTCAAAATATCTACATCATGTTCCTCGGTTGAAGATATAGCAACAACACGATCCTCTTCACCACATAGTCTCGAAGATGATGATACTAGATATCAATGTGTTTGGACTTGTCATGAAATACTAGAATCTTAGAGAGTTTGATACAACTCTGATTATCGCAGTAAATCACAGTTGGATCCATCCTCTGACCAAACAATCCCACTAGAATCTTTCGCATCCAAATGGCCTCACATGTTGCTTGACTGATAGCCATGTATTCAGCCTCTGCTGAGCTAAGTGCAACTGACCTCTGTTTCCTACTATACCAAGAAACTGCAGTTGAACCAATGTTGAAGATTCCTTCAGAAGTGCTCTTTCAGTCTGATGGACTCCATGCCTAATCTACATCTGTGAAGCCTTGAAGCTTCACTCCCTCTATCTATCTATACCATAATCCATATTGAGATGTGCCTCTGAGGTATCTCAGTACATGCTTCGCTGCCTTCCAAAATAGCTTGATAGGCTGAACCATAGCTTGAGTCAGTTGGTTCATCGCAAAGCACAGATCTAGTCGTGTGTTGACTAGATACATTAGTGAACCCACAAGCTACCAATAAACAGCAGCAACTACTACCTCACCTGAAGTAGCATCCTCCTTCCTCTAGTTACCAAATAAAGGAGTCTGCATGGGCTTGCACTTCTCCATGTGGAATCACTTGAGTATCTCATTGGCATACTTACCTTGAGACACAAACACTTCCTCATCTTTCAGCCACACTTCCATGCGTGGAAAATAGTACATAAGACCCATGTCTTTCATCTCAAACTCTCTTGCAAGGTCCTCCTTGCAAGACTTGATAAATTGATCATCACCTGTCAAAATCAGATCATCCACATAAAGAACGATGACCAATGGCTTACCTTCTACCATGATGTGGTAAAGGTTCGCATCTGCTTCACTCTTAGTGAAGCCCAACCCGGTGAAATAACTATCGATCCTGGTGTACCAAGCACAAAGTGCTTGCTTCAGCCCATACAAATCCCTCTTGAGTCGGCACACATGCGACTCACGATCGAAGGTCTCAAAACCATCCGGCTGCTCAATGTACACCTCTTCCTCAATCTTCCCATTGAGGAACACAGTCTTCACATCCATATGATGGATCTTCCAACCCATCAAAGCTGATAGTGCCAACATCAATATGATAGATGAGTACCTTGCTACAGGAGCAAAAGTCTCATCATAGTCGATCCCCTCGACTTGTGAGAAATCACAAGCAACAAAACTTGCCTTATGTTTCTCAACACTGCCATCAGCTGCTTGCTTTACCTTGTAAAGCCATCAGGAACTCACCACTGACTTGTCATGAGGTCTTGGGACAACATCCCAAACACAGTTCCGAACGATGGAGTCGTACTCCTCCACCATAGCATCAACCCAGACTGGTTGCTACACTGCTTCTTCAAGAGAGTAAGTTTCGGTCTCTACACACTCCCTAACCAGGGACATGTAACCAGTGTACCACTCGGGTGACCTCCTCTGTCTGCGCTGAGAAGATGGTTATCCCACATTCTCTCGTGCATCCATCATTAACCTGTCATCTTCCCTTGGGCGTTTCCACCCATCTCTAGAAGACTCAGCATGAGTGGATGTCTCTACTCCCAAATCCTTTGCATGCGGCTGCTCTGCATCAGTTTGAGGCTCCTCCTCCTTATGAACTAAAATTTCCTCCTCTGCATGCAACTTGAGCTCCCTCTCAAGTGATACTCGCATGGCTTTCTGCTCGTCAAACTTTAGATATTTGCATACCACTGTTCTCTGACTGGTAGGCATGAACACCCGATAGTTATGGGGTGTATCAGTGTACCCCACAAGTATCCCCAACTCAGCTGTTGGGTCTAGCTTCTTCCAGGAATCTTTGGTCACATGGCAATAAACCGATGATCCAAAGATCCTGAAGTGACTCACATCTGGTCGCTTCCCAGAAACGGCTTCCATTGGTGTCTTCATCCCTAGTATACGGTGTGGGCTTCTGTTCTACAAGTATATTGTTGTATTGCATGCCTCAACCCACAAATGAAGTGGTAGGCTTTGGTCATGCAACATCGCTTGAGTTTCTCCCATAATCGATTTGTTCTTCCTTTCGGCTACCCCATTCTGTTTTCGGTTAGGGGTGCCGTCAACTCCCGTTTAATTCCTTTTGTTGCGCAGAAGTCCTTAAACTGTTGGGAGACATACTCTCCACCATTGTCGCTAAGCAAGGCCCTTATTTTATTTCCATATTCTTTCTCTGCCAAGGCTTTAAACTCAAAAAACCTTGAGAAGGTCTGATCCTTCTATTGCATAAAATAGATCCAACATCTATGAGAAAAATCATCAATAAAAATAACATAGTACCTTTGTTTAGTAGTGGAGGCTGTAAAGAATGGTCCACACACATCTGTGTGAACTCACTCCAGGATTGCTCCAGCTCTACTGTCTCGATCCTGAAAGGAAGATTTTGCATACTTACCCAAGGTACAACCTTTGCATGTATCCATTTGCTCCAGTTTTCCCTTTACAAGTTCGGTAGAAATCTGCTACATGATTTTCAAGGCCCCATGGTGCAAGTGGCCCAATCTTCTATGCCATAGCTCGCCAACATCTTGGCTCTACACCAACTTTGATTTGGAACTCAATGCACCACGGTCATCTACCTCCAACTTGTAGAGATTCTTTATTCGAATCCCAATCCTCTTGGTCTATCCAGTGTTGATATGCCTCAAGAATACCTTTCCTTTACTAAAGACTACATCATAGCCTTTGTCTTCTAGCATAGCGACAAACACAAGATTCTTCTTCAGACCTAGTACATACTTTACATCAGTTAGGGTGAGGGGAGCTCCATGCTCCCTCTGAAAAACAACTGTACCTTCACCTGAAACACGGTACTTTCCATCATCACCCATCTCAATCCACATTTGGAGATCCTTTTCCTCCAAGGTACTGAAAATATTCTTATCGTTGGTCATGTAGAATGAAGCTCCACTATCCAGGTACCAAACACATCCCACCATGGATGAAACCATGCATATGATGAGACAAAAATCCAATTCTAACTGTGAGGCCAGTGCCTCACCATCTGATCCTTTCGAGGATCCCTTCTTGGATTTCTTCTATGGACAATTTGTAGCATAATGACCCACCTCATGACAATGAAAGCATCTCACTTTCGACTTGTCAAACTTCTTCCCACCATGGGAAGGGCTGGATTTGGAATGGGACGCCTTCCCTTTCCCTTTCCTCACCTTACTCGCTAAGGTTATATTTTCTTCATCATCTTGCTTTGATAAAGATCCAACTCTGGTGCTTCTCCTTATCTCCTCCTGCATCAAATCCGACCAAAGTCGTTCCCAATATGGCAGTTTCTCTCTTCCATTTACTGAGTCTTGGTAGCTATGCCAGCTCTTAGGAAGACCGAGGAGAGCTAGAATCACCATGTCATCATCCGCTTTCGTGATCCCTACACTTCCAAGCTCATCCCTCTAGGTGGTGAGCTTGTTCAGATATGTAGAGATCATGTCACCCTTTTCACACTTGATTTTTCGAAGCTTGTCTTTCAGCGCCAGCTTCCTTTGATCACTGTTGTTTTGATATAGATCCTTCAATGTTTTCCACATTGAAAACGTTGTCTCCTTGCCATGGAGACTCGAGACTTTGCGGTCTCGAACTCCCTCCAGAAGGATTCTCCTCGCTCTAGCCACACATTTCTTCCATTCTACCAATTCTCGGGCATTAGCTGCTGCTACTTGGGGACTTCTTGATCAACGAAGTCCTTTAGACTATTTTCCTCTAATACGGCTTCCATGCGATCCTTTCAGGTTATATAATTCAAGCTGCCATCAAGGGCATACTCGAGTCTTAAACCATTGAATGCCATTGGTGAAATTGAGATGTGATAAGAATTCGAATTCTATAATCAAGAACTTCGAACTTTGAACTTCTCCCTTCTTTGTATATTGTTCTTCACTTTGATCACTTTTGCTTTGATACCATGTAGAAATTCCCACTGTAGATCAATAGATTATGCAATATACTAAAGCAAAATAATTGATCTACTTCTACAAACAAACTTGCCAAAGCTTAATTGACTATGAGCAAGATCAAATAGAACACATATAACAGAGAATGAGAAATCAATCACACATGAACATAGAAGAATACTCTGGGGGAAGCCTCAGCAAAAACCCCGATCTCTGTATTATCATACACGTGGAAACATGTCCAGATTATACAAAGATTTAGCTCACAAGCTATCCAACTCTCAGTACAATCCCTCAATATAGCTCACAGATTGAATAAACACAACATATGTCTTCCTCCAATCCTCCAAGCCTCCTATTTCCTTGTGCAGTTTTTCCTGGGATCCAATGCTGTCACCTGTGTAAATTGGCCTCATCAAATGCTCATCAAACTCAGAAGTAACTGCACAATCTCCAAGGAATGAATTCCTTCTGCATGCAAGAGATATCCTCAATGGAATATTCCTGCAACTGATAGTACACTATCCCATCATCTGATCTCAACTGGGTCTCTGACTAAACTGACATGCATGAATTATTTATGAGAGAATATTCAGTTATCTGAAGTGCAACAATTACATGCATGCATGAATTAACTAAATGAACTCACAATCAGTTCCACAAACTGTTGGAACTAATCTAACTAGACTTAACTTAGTTCACTGAGCTAACTAATTACAACTCAAAGTATAACTCATCTTGATCTACTTTAATCAAGGGATAACTTCCTCAATTAAAGGGGAAACTATTGCATGTCTTCACATAGACTTCATGTTTGATTTTCTACAACTAATTCACTCAAGATGAATTAATTAATTATTTTACAAACAACTACTAAGATCAAATTCGAATTTTAATTCTCAATTTTAGTTTAGGGACTAACTAAAATTGGAATGTATCCTGAAATGCTATTTATAGCAGTGCTATTTTTAGCACTTCTATTTTTAGCATTTCTTGTTGCTATTTTCAACAAAACCCACTGTCTCCAGAAACTATGCAGTTTTGTCTCTCAGTAGTCATGTCTGCCTTGGATCCTGAAACTATGCAGATGTTTCCTCCCATGACCTCATCCCACAACAGTGCCTTGCATCTTAAAACTGTGCAGTTTGTCCCTCGGTTTTTCAATCTACCTTACATCCTTGTTAAATTTAGGTATGTTCTATGCTTAGAGCAAATTACTTCAATTTTTCATATTAGCCCAATGTCAATATTTAGATTAGCAATCACATCAGCATGATAGTAAAGTGTAGATAGAACATAAACATAAACAACAAAAGACAAGAGGACACAAGATGTGGCACTAGCTAAGGACGAACCCCAATGTGGGGAAACCCTTGATCAATTCTTCTTATATTCTTCAATAGTCCAGCAAAGAGAGAGATAGTACAAATATAAAAATCTGAGATTTTGTGAAAGCAATAGAAAATCCTTGACCAGAGAGGTCAAATAAAACTGGATCTTTTATCCAAGTGGCATCAACATGATGCTCAGCAAACTGAGCCAAACATAGTCAAATATTGACCCAAAACATTTCCCAGAATTCTGATGTCTTCTTGCTGCACTAGCTGTCACTACTCCAACATTCAGTCCTCTTCCTTCATATAGTTAACAATGCAGGTCTTGGAGGTGAGGATCCACCACTTGTGCAATACTTAGAACAAACTTTGCTACTGGCTATGGCCTACGACCTAGCCCATCAACAAGTTAAGCCTATGATATTCAATCAATAATCAATAATATCAACGCGGCTGTATTTAGTCCAACAAGCTTGACCCAATTTGAATATACTGATCTAATCTTGAACTAGGATAGATTTCTTCAATGTAATGACTGAGGTTTGCCAACCTTATAAACTATCCTCATGAATAGCCTCAACACTGCATTGCCACCACATTTCTAGGACATATTCAATAAGAGATTTGATGTTGTCAACATGATGACTGGTTAGGGCACTTCTTGGTTGTAGCTTAGGGATCCAAACAACCCTTAAACAATAGATCCTAGCTCCTCCTTCTTGCGGATTCTTCTGCCCTTCAAATTGAGCTCAAACAACACTAAGATGCCTAAACAGTCCTCAAATAGGCCACACTGTCACCTATATCAATGTGGCATTATGACAACGGCTTAGGTGACTGCAACTTGGTCTCTTAGAGCCGCGTATAAGGGCTTCTCCTACTACGGCTTAGAGCATTACTAGACAGCTGCTTGAGACCTCCATTTGTTGTGGCTAGAACCTCCTTCTTTGGTTGCAGCTAGGGAGGACTAGGACAGTGGATCAGGGCCTTCATGAATTGCGTATAGAGCCTCTTACTTGCTGCAATTAGGGCTTCTTAGACTACAGCTAGGGCACCCTTTAGTCTAAGGATATATCTCTTTCTTAATGCTATTAGATCTCTCCTTAAACAATGGCCAAATCTCTCCCTTACCCGCGGCTAAGACTCTTCCTTACTGTAGCTAGGGTAAGACAAGATCTCCCTCCCTTTAAGACTGCATATAGGGCTATCCTTTAGACCTCACCTTCCACCAAAACAGAAATGAGTGGAGAGTGAGATCACAAGAGATGAATGTCAAAATGACTTGAATACCTCTTCTATTTATAATAAAACATTGAGGATAAGTTGGGGTAATTTGGTCGTTGGCCGACCTTGACAAATTGTCAAGTAATACAAATAAACTCTTATCTCCATGAATCCACGTCCTAATTGGATGATCTTTAGATCAATCCTACACCTCTCGGGGAGAGGAGTCCAAGAAAAATATAATTTTCCATAAATAAGATGACCCACATGGAGTTTGGCCCTATTTTCCAATTTTAACAATCTTGAAACTATGCAGATGTGTCCTCCCATGACCTCATCCCACAACACTCATTGCCCACTGAAACTACATAGATGTGTCTCTCATTGATCACAAGAAGGATGACATGCTAGAGGACTTTGAAGGAGCTGAGGAAGAAGATAAGCATACCAAGGAACCCAAGGTATGATAAAAGATCAAGACCACATGAAGGTTCCATCTAATGCACAACCTTTTGGAGGGAAAGAACAAGTACATTGATGGACCATGGGGAGAAGATGAATGGGATGAAGAAGGAGCACACATGCTAGAAGATGTACTTGTAGTTGGACAGACGAGAGAAGCAGATCCAAGACAAAGCAAAAAGAACACATGCATACAACCATCTTGCAAGACCAAGACCATTGAAGACCCCACAGCATCAAGTCATGTGGAGGAAATGACAAAGCACATACGAGAGTACATCCATCACTTAGCAACGCAGCAACTTGATATGGACACCACAACTAGCCAGTACATGTCAGCAGTGTCATGTCAAGTTGTGTCATGAGTTGTCAAGGCCACATCACTACTATGGGCCATATCTGTTGTAACCGAATGTAATGTAAAGTGGATGTAAATAAAGCAAAATTAAAGATGCAAAATAAAGAAAAATAGAAAATATTGGAGAATATCATAAACTATAAATCCCACATAAAGTCCTGATGCAAAGTGTCGAAGTGATTCATCGCAGGCAGTACTGAGTAGTCAACCTTGTATTGAGAATGCAAGAAACTAGAGGATACGCCAAGGCCAACCTTTGAAATACTGTTAGTGACCGTGTTACATTCTCGGTATACATGAAAGATGGTATATGCAGAGAGAGATCCCAAAATGTGCTTGATCCTCCTAAGCCAACCCAGAAAAAAGGGGGGAAAGAATCATGTAGTTCCCTTGATACCATCAATAAGAGCCTTAGGGTCCCCATAGATATTCAGTGAGCTTATTTTCTTGTGTTGTGCAAACCATAGCAACCCCAACAAAGCAATAATCTACGTTCCAGTGTCGGATCTAGAGCCACCATGCCACCATGTTTGTCATTAATAACATGTAGATTTTAAAAATGCCAGTAAAGTTAAATAAGAGAAAAGTTCGTAAATCCCTGTCAAATTTAACCATTGTTGAGGATATTTCATGATTTCATAAACTCAATTCACAACATCTTAAGGATATTTCATAATTTCCAAAATTTACACCATCTTAATGGTATTTCATGAATTATGTTCTTTACATTGAGTTGAGTTGAAAGCAACTTTATGGCAAAAGGGATAATTAGCAGTTAATACCACTAAATGTTGGTGATTGATTGTGTGGTCTAGTTTTAAAATTATTTTTATTTTTACTATTATCAAAATTGGTGTATGAGACCCCCTTCTTTGTGAGACAAGGGACCCACCTGTGGCCAGGGATTTGACCCTTAAATACATACTCTACCCCCCTTTGGTTTTCAACCTGTGACCTCTTAGGAGGAAATACATGCTCAAGTCTACAAAGGCATACATATTCTACCCCCTTTGGTTTTGAACCCATGACCTCTTAGGAGGAAACACATGCTCTTAACCATTAGGCCCACTCAAGTTGTATGTCTTTGGATATATTTGTTTATCCAACTTCCCTTAACTCACTTGTCATTTTCCACCATCTTAGGAATATTTGAAATTGAGACCTTAAATATTTACATTACAGGCATGACAAAGACTACCATAATTTGGGAGCAATGTCTTTGGATATATTTGCTTTGGATATCTTTAAAATTGAGACCTCAAATATTTACATTACAGGCATGACAAAGACTACCATAATTTGGGAGCAATGTCTTTGGATATATTTGCTTTGGATATCTTTAAAATTGAGAACTTAAATATTTACATTACAAGCATGACAAAGACTACCATAATATGGGAGCAGTGCCTTTGGATATATTTAAAATTAAGACCTTAAATATTTACATTACAAGCTCGACAAAGACTAGCATAATATGGGAGCAAGGCGATGTCTGTGGATATATTTGCCTATCCAGCTTCCCTTAACTCACATGTCATTTTCTACCATTTTAGGGATATTTAAAATTGAGACCATAAATATTTACATTATAGGCATGACAAAGACTGCCATAATCTGGGAGCAATTGGAGAGCTCATAATTCAGAAATTATGGATTGAGTGCATAAAATGAGCAGTGTGACTAGAAATCTTGGTACCCAATTCCACAACAGAAGCGGAGGTTGTGTCCGGTCTAAAACATAAGCTCCAACCCCCTCCCTAGTTCTTTGGCATTTTCAAAAAACTTGCTACTTGCAACATATTGTACTTAAACATAGTTTTGTCACACATCAATAAAAGTTTCTATCTTCACATTGTATTGCATTGCAACAAAGTTTCTATCTTTGTGGTGTATTCATGACAACAAATTTTTTATCTTCGCAGTGTATCACATGACAATGAAGTTTATATATTTGTGGTATATTGCATGGCAAAAAAATTTCTATCTTTGTAGTATATCACACCGCAACAAAGTTTTGTCTTTGTGATGTATTGCATTGCGAAAATTTGTAATTATTACTACTAAATGTGGTACACTAGACTACATGGCATAATTTTATTTATTTATGTTACTGTAACTCAGAGGCATCTCAGCCATCAAAATCACTCAGGAATCATACCCAGCCTGGGGCACACCAACCTGTAATATGGTTGGATTTTTTGTATTGATAGGGTTCCGAATTGGTGACCTTCACACAAGGAATGCTTTAATAGAACAATACATCTTCAACGGTTCTTTTGCACAGTGTGAAAACCTATTATAACTCAGTTGTCAAACGATAACCATCATTGATTGCTATCTTCTAATGCAAGTTGACTCATCACTGTTATTCAAGGAAAACCATGCCACCTGTAATTACCCATTGGTCGTCCATAAGGGGGCAGGTTTTGACTCCCGCCAAATGCCTCTAGGTCTTGGGTCATTAACCCATGTTCGTATGTCGAGGAAGACGCACTCTTAGCCAAGCAGAAGTAGTTTTAGGGCATACTCCAAGCCAACATTGCATCTTCAACTCGTGAATAATTTTTAAATTGTTTTTATTATTATAAAAAATTGGATATATTTATTTATCCAGCCTCCCTTAACTCACTTGTTAGTTTCCACTATCTCAATCTCAGGGATATTTAAAATCAAAACCTTAAAAACTAACATTAAAAAGTATGAAAAGCAATGTACAGTAATCTAGAGATCAAATGAAGAGCACATAAATCAGAAGAGAATGTGGATATTTAAAATCAAAACCTTAAAAATTAACATTAAAAAGTATGGAAAGCAGTGTACAGTAATCTAGGGATCAATTGAAGAGCACATAAATCAGAGAATGTGGATTGAGTGCTCATAAAATGAGCAAAGTAGTGTACAGTAATCTAGGGCTCAATTGAAGAGCACATAAATTAGAGAATGTGGATTGAGTGCATAAAATGAGCAATGTCGCTGAAAATCCTGGTGACCAGATTCACATTAAAGGGCCTCGTGACTAGATTCACATTAAAGGGCATACTGTTCTAGAACATAAGCTCCAGCCCCCTCCCTAGTTTTTTTGTGTTCTGAAGAAACTTGCCTCTTGTGATGTATCGCACATGAACTTACTTTTACCACAAAATTTTCTATCTTCGTAGTGTATTAAATCTCAAGAAAGAAACTATCTTAAGTGTATTGTATCATATTAAAGTTTCTATTTTCATGATGTGAAATACAATCCTACAGTTAGTAAATTTGTTACAGTTGGTAATATTCATTTTGTATTTTATCTGTTCTCATTTTTTGAAATTATAGCCATATTCTTGAATTGCCCCTAAGCAGTATAAACTCAAAGCACAAACTACATAAGATAATCGAAATTACAAATAGAAAAAATCACTGCAGGTTTGACTGATTCTTGAGCAAGCTTGACTATGTCTGGTGAGTATCAGCAGACTAGTGAGTCTGACTAAATTTCACCAAGTCATGCTAAGTTTGGGAAAAGCTTCACAGCATTCCAGCGAGATAAGTGAAGTTGGTGAGCTTCCTGAGTAATTGGTGAGTATTGTTACTTCGATCATGGCTAGTGATACTTGGTATATGGGAAAATAGTCATCATTCAATCCAAGAGATGTAAGTACCATAGAACACTACATTAATTTTGTTTTCAATTTTTTCTCCTTTTCTTTGTGGAAACATGATTCTTGTAATACAAAATTACAAGAAACTACATCAAGTACAATAAAGAAACTTACTCCCACTGCCAACATAGGTCAGGAGGGCAAGCATATATGGCAGCCCCATATCAGTATCTCTCATATAGTTTCCAGGAAATATGGATATCAGGAGAGATTTGTATTGTCAGTTCATCCAAAATTCTGTGAAATACAATCCTACAGTTTGTAAATTTGTTACAGTCAAAGGTGGATTGCATCTTATTCACCTTAGCAATGAAAAGATCTTTTTCCTGAGAACCGAGTGCAACTAATGATTACAAAGCGAGGTCCCCTAACAGAACCACCCTTCAGTGACTTAGAAGGAAAACTGGGGAGATGTGTTGAAATTTTTTCATAAGGATCTTGCAAAACCACAATCCCAAAATATATGTTTCATGTCTTTTCTGCTATCGGTAGGGCCCGCCCGAGATAAAATGTGCTTGTTGGCTAGCCCTTGATAAAGGAAGAGCCAACCAGTTACTCTAAACACGAATGCTCATGGGTATCTCCAAAATTATAGTTGTTAAACTTCAAAATTATAGTTGGTAAATCCAAATTATAGTTGTTAAACTTCAAAATTTTAGATGTCCTAGACATTTTTAATGGTGTTTAATTCATTTCCACCATCAAAAACACAATTCAAGCACTGTCTCTACAAGAATTTTTGAAAATTTTTTTCCCAAATTCCAGCCACTTTTGACCGTCCGGGCAATTCCTTCATCTCATTAGACAACTCCAAATGAAAAAATACATATATCAGAGAGGTTCTCAATTGCTGATGAAAATAGAGAAAAATCATAACCAATTAGTCCAATTTAACTTGGATCTGGAAGGCAATATCAAAAACCGGTTGATAGTAGTTAGAAATCAACATCGCTATAGACGAAAGACAACAAACAAAAAGTCATTATAGCCCAAAGGAAATACAACCGAATAAATGTAGCCAAGTCTTCAACAATACATTCAACAATTCGTAGCACTACAGATTCCAGTATACTAAACAAAATCAGCAACAGTAATTAAACACATCAGATATATATTCTGAATTACCTGTGCGCCCTCCCTACCACGTCGCAAAACCACGTGTCAATCAACATGGATCCGGTATGAACGTTTCCACCGTGGAGCTCCACGTGCTGGCCATCATGTCATCACATAAAACTTTGTGTCCGCGCCGTTTCTTTCGTTTGTTTGGGGTCATTGTTGCGATGTTCCATTTTCCCTTTGCCTTTCTGCTCGGGGCCGGTTGTTGGTTGAAGCACCCTGCCGAAGATGGCGCAGGACGGCCCCAGAACCTACGCACTTCGTCTGGTATGCAGGGGTTGTTGCAAGCGTTTGTTCGAGGTTTAGGGTTTGTGGACCTGTGCGCTTCATCTGGTATGCAGGTGCTGATGCAAATGTTTGTTTGAGGTTTAGGGTTTGTGGTTGGAACATCGCTTCTGCTTTTCTTGTGGTTTTCCGCCTAGATTTCTTGGTTGTTCTGGACTGTCGGTTGTTTAGGGTTTCTCTGGTGGTGGTCTTATTCGCAGTTTTTGTTGTTTGGGGAGGAGCCTGTTGTAGTTTTACTGAGCTCGAGGTAATTGTTTAATTTGCTGTTTTGTGTAGGTTTTTTTGCTGGTTTTCTGTTGTCTAATGGTTTTTTCTTCTCGTTGCAGGTGTGGAGGTGGTCTGGCGAGCTCCGGGGAAGGTCGGCGACTGTCACCAATAGGATTTAATTCCTACCAGCGATTTCTCTGTGTTTTTCAACACAAGCAACTCTGTTTGGATATTTTGTAAACTTTCTATGGCAGGTTTTGAGGGTTTAGGGTTTTTGTGGATATTTTGATGTTGTTTGTGGCTTTCAATGATGGTATTTGTGAATTTGTGAATTTTCGCTGTTTTCGTAGTCTATTTTGTTATGGCAAGACCTATTTGCATAGGCCTAGAGGAACAGAGCATTCCATTCATCTTTATTATAGCCTGAACCTGCTCATTCCCATCCCCAAATGTTACAAACCCATATCCTTTTGAACGGCCTATAATGTTATCAGTAATAACCTTTGCCCCTTTCACAGATTGGTATACAGCTCTGAAGGTCTCTTGTAGCAACTCATCTCTGTCACCAGATGCCAAATCTCCCATGAATATAGTAAAATCTTCCGAACGCTTTTTTGTACCGCTATCCGTTGCCCAATTTAACCTATAAAATTGTTCATCCCTAGGCATCTGTATCCCATTGTAATTTTGGAGAGCCATCTGGGTCGCTGCCATGCTCACAAACTCCAAGAAGCCATAACCCTCTGATTGCCCAGTCTGCGTATTGCGAATAATCTTAATGGAATGAAGGTCCTAGGCAAAAGCTAAACATGAGTGCAGATAATTCTCATCCATCCAATGCTGCAAACCGCCGAACCGGAGGGTCCTGATCTCCCCGGCGGAGCTCTGTTATTGCTGGGATTGCCGCACCATAACTTGAGGTAGAGGTTGGGGTTGGGGTTGGGGTTGGGGCTGGGGCCAAAACCCAGTTTTGGAGGTAGGGGCATCATCATCAATTGTTCTTGATGTTGTTGCTGCTGGGAATCAATCATGGGGGCTGCCGTGGGGTCTTGCTGCATCATTCTGAAATCTTTACAAGAACACAAGAAAAAAGATCCCAAATACAATAATGCGCACTCCAGTAAATCAATAGTAGCGCGATGGGTATGATAAAATTGTATTAAGGCTAGGGAAATTTTGAACCAGAACCTGCCCCGAGCAGAAAGACAAAGGGAAAATGGAACATCGTAGCAATGACCCCAAGCAAACGGAGGAAACCCTCTTGATATGTCTGATAGATTCCTTGTTTTCGCTGTTATTTTCGCTGTCCCGTGCCATCCTCGGCGGAGGACTTCGCCCAACAATCGACCAGGCCAACAATTACCTCTCCTCTTGGCCAGCAATTCCGCTCTCCTCTTGGCATCAAGGACAAAGCACATGCTTTGTCTGTCAACAAATAAAATGTGTTCAAGTTCTCTGATGTTAACAAGCCTTCAGAATTGTCTTTGTATATAACATTTCTGTTTGTTTGTTTGTCCCCTTCTCTATTAGTTTACAGGAAAATTTTGTTCACGAAGATGGGCTGCCATAGCTGGGCTTCATGCCTTGGTTATCTTGATGTATAATTCTATATATACATGATTAAATGATACGAGTTTTACTTACCTGTTGCAATTTGTAGCCACCGCAATTGAGATTTTTGTGTCTTGTTTATTTTTGGGGATGAGAAGATTATTAAATGATGTCAGTTTTACTTAACTGTTGCAGTATGTAGCCACCTCAATTGAAATTTTTGTGTCCTGTTTTTTTTTGGGGGTTGAGAAGATGATTAAATGATCCCAGTTTTACTCAACTGTTGTAGTTTGTAGCCACCTCAATTGAAATTTTTGTGTCCTGTTTTTTGAGGGGTCGAGAAGAGATTTGGGTTTAGGTATGGTTATTGGTCAGAAATGCATAGGAGGATGATTAAACTTCATTTGCTTAAGGATTTAGATTATTCTCATATTTACAACAATTATATTGGATGTGACTCTCTGGTCATGTGGTGGTGAAGATCTAGACATGGGGTGTGTTGCTATATTAGTGATCTATGTTTAGACCTGGAACCTGAATTTGAATTTGAAGGTTTTCATATTAGTGATCTAGGACCTGGAACCTGAATTTGAATTCGAAGGTTTCATATGGAAAAAAATATAGAGATGGGGTGTTGTTATTTTAGTGATCTATGTTTGGACATGGAACTAGGATTTTGAATATTTGAATTTAAATTTGAAGGTTTTTTCCTACTCTACTTAATAATGAGTGCTCTCAAAAACTTATTATGAGATAAGACTGTCTGGTCATTTGATTTCTATATTTAGCCTTTTTCCTACACCTTTGGCCATTATCTCTTGTCTATTGTTCATATCCAGTGTCGCCACTTTTGCAATGTTTATTTCATTTATTGGCCTGTAATAGTATTATGAATTAGAAGATTGGTTTTCTCGTTCATCGAACGGCAACAAATCATTTTGTAGCTTTGCTGGCATATTCCTCTTGTTAATGAGAAATTTTCTTCTTCCCAGGCAATTTTTGGTCAATTTACAATTATTTAATTGTTGGTTTTGTCTCTTGCATAGAGTCTCTACGCCTGCTCGCAACTTTGAATCTACCTTATCAAATCTGAAAATGACTAAAATAATAATCCTAATGCCCTCAGAATCCTATAATACAAATTTCATTATTTTTTTCCTTTTCTCAGAATCCTTTCATTTGCTCGACGTTGTGCTGCAACAATCCTTGCTGCCTTCTTCTCCTTGACTAGATCCTTCTTTTTCTGTTTTAATTCTTGCATTTCAAATTTCTTTTTTTTCAGACTCAACTAACAGGTTTATATAGTCCTTTGAGTTGAGTAACTGTGAGCTTCGGCCCAGACGAAGACTACCCGGTGCACCTTGCTTTTTTTCATTGATACTCTCTCTACTGGTAGCTTTAGGAACTGTCCAAGTGTCTTCTCCACCCCTCCCACCTGCATGTCATTGCTTGGTACTTCCCTTTCAGTATCTGTTGGAACTAATTGAACTATATCATTATCTTCATTTCATGCCTCATTATGTCCTTCATCTTCTTCCATTGATCTATTGTCCACAAGAAAATGAACAATTTCACTGTTCAATTCTGCTAGTTGTGAGGGCATGTTCATGCTTTCTTCATTGGTTGCTGAGACACTATGTGCATTCATATTGATCATTGCTTCTGCTAGCCATGAAGGTGGGGTTACTTGGCTTGGCAATGTTAACTGGTCATTGTCAACTGCATGCTCAACAATATCATTAACAATATCAGCAACAGGAATTTCATGTTCTTGAGTTGGTGGAATGATCTCCATGTTACTGCGAATTTGTTCATTGTTATATTGTGTTTCACATAGAGTTTCATCATCTTCAGCATATAAGTGTCCTTGAGACAGGGAAATCATATTACCAGCTGCAACAACATCATCTTGGTCATCTACTTCTTGCACTTCAACAACTGTTTGGGCATTCCCTTCTTCTTGACCATCCACATGAAACGCTTGGCTACAACCAGTATCATGCATAAGAGCATCATAGTTCAGTGGCCAGATTCCTGTCCTCCTAAAGCTAACCTTGATATTTGATGGGGTCAAAGCCCTTTTACAAGCTTTACTTGCAAGCTCTGCTAGCTCAAACATTTTCACCTCAACCCCTGGATTTTTTTCCATCCAAGTAGCACGCTCCGACCTGAAATAGTTCTTGAAAGGGCCAAACACACTAACATCAAGGGGTTGTAGTCTGTGAGTGGTATGAGCAGGCAATGTCAACAGGCCGATGCCTAAATTGTTTGCTTCCTCAATTATTTGTACAACCATGTGGCTCCCATGGCCATCTAATATCAAAAGGTGTCTGTTATTAGGCGAGACGCCACCTGGTACCAATGCAGCAAAGTGAAAAAGCCAATTTAGAAATAGTTCTTTAGTCATCCATGCATGGGGATGTGCAACGATGCATGCACCTGGTTCATAGTTCTGTATATAGTTTTTCAGTTGATTTTTACCTTTGAATAGATAAAATCATGGGATTGAAGTACCAATTGCATTGACACAACATAAAATAGTTATCCACTCCCTGCTCTTGGGCAAAATCTTTGGCACATTTCGGCTCCCTCTCTTGGTAATTACCCGCATGCCACAATTCCTCCCTGCCTGTAAACCTGTTTCATCACTGTTCCATATATAGTATGCTCCATACGAATGTTTATCGTAAGCACTAGAAAGTGTGTCATAGAACTTTTGCACAACTGCAGGGCGCAAATTTAATGCTCTGTCTCTGTCAAGGCCCTCAACAGTATGCAATACAGGTTCTGGATGCCTTTTTTTAAACCCAAACCACCATGATTTACCAGGAAACCCATCTTTGAATGGGTTTGGCCTCCCTTGACAGATTTGAGCAACTGTTGATTTGAGTTGTATCAACTCTAGCCCATGTCCCAGTTGGGCCATCTTTTTAGACCACTCAACCACCTCGGCCTCCTCCTCTTCAGTCATAACTGTAAGAGGCCCTCTACGTTTTGTATGTGTCAGTCCATTTATCCAATAATGTATTGATGAGGGAAGAATACCATGTTTTTTTGCAGATGCCCGAACTGAGTATCCATTAAACTCTATGTCGTCAATTGCAACTAACATTTGTTCTTTTGTCTATCCTCTTATAGCACTGATCTTTTTAGTTGAGCTTGCCCCTTGGACTGTTGTTGATGGTGGTTTTGTCGCTGATGGTGTGTAAACATCAGCTCCTGTCACATGGTCATCCTCAACAATGTTCCCTGGTGCATTGTTGGCATTAACATCAGCGGGCCTGTCCTCATCAGACGATGTGCATCGCAGCTGCGCACCCCTTGTCACTCTCCTGCCACTTCTCCTTGTACGAGCAGAGTAAATTCCTTTTGCCATAGATGCAACAACCTGTAAAATTATTGCATGCATTTAGACATTAGAATATTTGTAAATTATGTTTTATTACTTCTGCAAAAATACTTTTCCTTTATTACAAGAAATTATCAACATGTATGTTACAGGAAATCGAATTGCATTACTTATGTTACGGGAAATCGAATTGCATTACTTCGTAGTCTCTCATTGCAAATTACTTCGTAGTCTCTCAATTGCTTGCCTGTTCATCAATTTAGCAACTTTTATATGGATTCAAGTAGGATTCTATGATAGTTGTTTCAAATATTATTTTCCATTTTTTTTGCTATTTGGCATTGCCAAAAATGTCTCAGTACTGCAACTTCTCCATTGCAGTCCATGGCCACCATTCCATACATAAATTCTATGTTGGGAACAACTTGCAGCTATGATCAGCTTTGGAATGGACTTATCAGTCATAAAAAGTTTTAGAAAATTGAATTGAAAAAATTAAGTATGTTGAAGGCATTCATTTTTTTATTTTATTTTAAGGAATGGTTTTAACTTTTCTAAACAGCTGTATTTAGAACCTACTTTTTATTCAATGGCTGTTTGTGAAACCATCCAGCTATCCTTTTAACAGTTATGGCTAGACAGATCATGTAAAAACTCTGATAAATGAAAACAATGAAAACAGAACTGTAAGAACAATGACTTTCAATGGCTGTTTGTGAAACCATCTAGGTATCCTTTTAGCAGTGATGGCCAGACAGATCATGTAAGAACTTTGATAAATGAAAACAATGAAAACAAAACTGTAAGAACAATGACTTTCAATGGATGTTTGTGAAACCATCTAGGTATCCTTCTAGCAGTTATGGCCAGACAGATCATGTAAGAAATCTGATAAATGAAAACAATGAAAACAAAACTGTAACAAGAATGAGTTGTAATTCATATAACTAACCTGGATATATTGGCAACTGTTTTGTGATGTTGTCTTCAAGTTTGTTGAATAGTTTGAAAGCATAAGATGTAACTTCAACAATGGGTGGACTTCTTAAATAGTTTTGGGCACTTGAATTTAATTGGTGGACATGGATGCACATGGATTGCAATGGTTTCATTTTGAATGTGTGGTCTCGATTTAATTTGATGTGATCTAATGGTTGGGAATTGGTTATTTGTTAATCCATGTGCTTTGATCTGTTTTAATGAGAAATAGAGTGAGTTGGGTGTCATTTATTGTAGTTATTGGGTTTGGGTGTCATTTATTGAACAAAGTGGGTTTAAATGTTATTGGGTTGGGTGTCATTTATTGAACATAGGGTGTTTAGTTGTTGAACAACACAACAGTTATGGCTGACATACATTCCCTTTTGTTATGTGGAGGTAGGCAGATTTATTTGGGATGCAAGGCTGCAGTTCTGATGAGTGGGGGTTGAAGTGATGAGTGGGGGTTGAAGTGACTACTGCTTTGTACTTCTGGAATAGACCATTTTGGAAACCTTTATGGTTTTAGCTGTTTTCTAGTTGGGTCAATATGGTTTGCAGTCTTAAGTAGTAAAATACTATTTATGGACAGTTGTGGGCCCAATCAATATATGGGGAAATTTAGGACATAAATTAATACTTTTTTATACTTAATGTTATTTATTTTTGTTTAAATATTGGTTTCAAAAGTCCCAATTTATGGTAGTTTGGTGGGACCAGTACTATATCAATTACTGGTCCCTGCACAACATTAGGAATCTCTCCCCTAGCCATAACATAATTAATCTTGATCTCTGTAACATTCCTTTTTGCGTGTGGTGGAATGACATTGTTTTCTTATGGTAATTACTGTGCTGTTTGTCCATGGTATTTATGGTGGTATTTGTATTTACCGTGCTGTTTGTTCATGGTATTTGTATTTACCGTGCTCTTTGCCCATGGTATTTATGGTGGTATTTGTCTATGGTATTTAGTTTTTTCAAGGAGAACAATAAATGATATATCTTGTGATTTACGCCGAAAAATTCTCTTAAAAAATAAGGCTTTCATCCAGCGTTTAAAAGGGGATTGGAGCTAAGCATTAGGGGCATCTTGAGTTTCTCTACTGACCTTATTAAGTGTTTGTTGAGGATTTGGCATGGCTAGTGGTGTTTGCCCATGGTATTTGTCCAAGGTATCGGCCCATGGTATTTTTTTCAAGGAAAACAATAAAAATAAAGCTTCCATCCAGGCTTTGAAAAGGGATAGGAGCTAAACATTGGGGGCATCTTGAGTTTCTCTACCTTATTAAATGTTTGTTGAGAATGGTATCCACCCATGATATTTACTTTTTTCGAGGAAAACAATAAAAATAAGGGTTCCATGCACCCTTTAAAAGGGGATAGGAGCTAAGCATTGGGGCATCTTGAGTTTCTGTACCTTATTAAGTGTTTGTTGAGGATGGTATTTGACCATGGTATCCGCCCATGATATTTACTTTTTTCGAGGAAAACAATAAAAATAAGGTTTTTAAGGCTTCCATCCAACCTTTAAAAGGGGATAGGAGCTAAGCATTGGGGGCATCTTGAGTTTCTCTACCTTATTAAGTGTTTGTTGAGGATTTGGTGTGGCCAGTTATCCCGGAAGAAAACAAGAAAACTTCGTGGTGAATTTGTCTAGTGGTTCCATCGAACCTTTAAAAAGGATAGGTGCTAAGCATTTGGGACATCGTGACTTTCTCTACCTTATTAAGTGTTTGTTGAGGATTTGGAGTGACTAGTTCTAGCTTGATCCTGAGAAGAAAACAAGAAAACCTCATGGTGAATTTCTCTAGCGGTTCTATCCAGCGTCTACGAGCAGCCGTGCACACATTTGCAAAAGTTCCATTCTTATTTGTATGGGCATGTATCTTGTTTTCCGCTATTAATATAAATAAGGCTGCATTTGTATATCTCATTTGTGTACTTATTTCTGTCAAAAGTTTATTTCTTTTAAAACACTAATATGCTATATTTATTATAATTTTATCATTTGGAGATCTGAGAGTTTTGAGGGTTTTATGCAGAAATTTTTAGTGTGATTTCTTCTCCCCTAACCCTAACGGCTGCATTTGTATATCTCATTTGTGTACTTATTTCTGTCAAAAGTTTATTTCTTTTAAAACACTAGTATGCTATATTTATTATAATTTTATCATTTGGAGATCTTAAAGTTTTGAGGGTTTTATGCAGAAATTTTTAGTGTGATTTCTTCTCCCCTAACCCTAACCATAACCAGCATCTTGTGTTACATTTATTATAATTTTATCATTATCATTTGGGGATCTTAGCGCTGTGCATCTTACTAGCCTGAGGGTTTTATGCAGAGATTTTTCAGTGTGATTTCTTCTAACCCTAATCCTAACCCGCATCTTCCATCTTCGGTGGTATTTAATATCACCTTGGTTTCGTATTTTCCAGTTTTCCTATATCTGTGTAAGATCCATTTTTGAAGTAATGATCAAGAATGGATTCTCTTCCGATTCCAAGAACGAATCATTTTCCACATCAACTTAGAGGCCATAGTTTCTGTTCTAAGATAAGATCGAGTGTCTAGATGCCAGAGGGTGGTTCGATGAGCTAAAGCGCCACGAGTTCAGAGAAGAGGCAAGTTAATTTCCAGCCATGAATATATTCGAACAAATTGTTGTGTCGAAAGGGAGGACGATTACTTGGTGATTGATATATCTAGTTGGAGGCCATATTATTTCGTGGAGGGCTGAAAGGCCATTGATTTCCCAAGCCTCCGACGTCGAGCAGCTGACTGTATCTCGCTGTTGCGGCAATCTCAGTGTAAGGAATCTGCCACCCGTATGCAACCTGTAAAAAAGCCAAGGCCGCATAATCAATGAACTCATCCCTTGTGTAATCGATGGGATATATTTGTATGACCAGACAGCGAATCGGTGGCATCTGTGGACTGATCCAACAGTCGAAGACCGTGGAAGCATATCAGGACGGATGCGCATATATAAGAGAACCATGAGGCCATATTTGTCCCGAGGCGCCATGCAACCACGTGGATCTATCAACCCAGATGTTGGGCCTGCAGATCAATCGCACGGAGGAAGGGTCAAGCGGAGACAGAAGAAACAGGTCAAGGCCCGAGCCATGAGTTGCGCGGGTAACTGTCAGGCGAAATCAAAGGGGCCACGAACACAACCGATCTTGCCATAATATAATTCCAGCGGCAAAGACCAAACACCTAGCTCAGCCGTCATTTCGTATCAGGTGTCGAATCAACAAAGTAACTTAAGCCGCTCCAAATTTTAACAGTTGCGTTCTATATCGCCGAAGGCCAAACTGTTGTGCATTGTCTTCAATTTTGAGTAGCCAAGCTAAGATTCCAGAGCGCATTTCC